>JAULUF010000025.1:4195000-4230000 GCA_031834385.1 Semotilus atromaculatus
CATCATCCTCATCGTCATCCTCATCGACATCATCATCCTCATCATCATCATCATCATCCTCATCATCATCATCATCCTCATCATCATCATCATCCTCATCATCATCATCCTCATCATCATCCTCATCGTCATCCTCATCGACATCATCATCATCATCATCATCATCATCCTCATCATCATCATCATCATCCTCATCATCATCATTACTTCAATCAATCAAAATTTATTTATTTTAAATCCAAAGTGGACACAAAGTTCTGTTCAGTAAAACAATAAATGAATACATAAAAAGCCCTAAATACAAAGCTCACACTACCCATAAAAAACAAATAAAAAACAATAACAACCATAAAATGAACCAATACTTGACCAGTTGTTAAGTGTTGCTCGTTAATATTCGAAAAGGCTGCAAAGAAAACCGGACTATTTCACCATCTGTCAATTAAAACAGAGGGACAACCTACAACTAACACTAAAACGACATGTTTTAGGGGACAATTTCTGTGGTGTTTGCCTGTGTAAACTTGTGTTGCTATGCATTTCCTATTTACTGGGTGGTTGCTGAACATGATATTCTGCTCTCTGGATGAGGTTCTCTCCTTCAAGTGTATGATTGTCTGAACTCCATCATTCATCAGGAGAAAAGTCTGATGGCTTAGAGTAACAGCACACCTCGCCTCAACATGCAGCATGATCTGAGACATTACAAAGATTAGCACAATGATCACGCAAAACATTTTTTAAAATGGTGTCATGTTTATCTCACAGCTGTTATCTGGGATTTGGTGTCCACTGCCAGTGAGATTTAAAAGGATATTTTCCCGTTCAACATCCATTTAAAAAGGACCAGAACGCCTAACAAGCTGAATGTGATGATGTGACACAATAACAGCAATCAGAGCACAACTGATGTGCAAATATGGGCAACAATGCTATACTGTGTGCAGTGATATTTTAGTGTTAGTTTTACTATTATAGTATTAAAGGGTTAGTTCACCCAAAAATGAAAATTCTGTCAGTAATTACTCCCCCTCATGTTGTTCCAACCCCGTAATACTTTCGTTCATCTTCGGAACACGAATTAAGATATTTTTGATTAAATCTGAGAGCTGGATCACTCCTCCATAGGCTTCTGAGGGACTGAAACTTGTTCCCCCGAAAAGTTATTAAAGACATCGTTAAAATAGTCCAAGTGACTACAGTGGCTCAATCTTCAGTTTAGTAAGCGACGAGAATACTTTTTGTGCCCAAAAACAAACAAAAATAACGACTTTATTTAAACTATTAATTTCCATCTCTGTGGGCCTCGTCAGTTAACGTAGTGTGATGGCGTAGTGTGATAGCATAGCGTGATAGCGTAGCATGATAGCGTAGGGTGATAGCGTAGTGTGATAGCGTAGGGTGATAGCGCAGTGTGATAGCGCAGTGTGATAGCGTAGCGTGATAGCGTAGCGTGATAGCGTAGCGTGATAGCGTAGGGTGATAGCGCAGTATGATAGCGCAGTGTGATAGCGTAGCGTGATAGCGTAGCGTGATAGCGTAGCGTGATAGCGCAGCGTGATAGTGTTAGCGTAGCGTGATAGCATAGGGTGATAGCGTAGTGTGATAGCGTAGTGTGATAGCGTAGCGTGATAGCGTAGCGTGATAGCGTAGGGTGATGGCGTAGTGTGATGGCGTAGTGTGATAGCATAGCGTGATAGCGTAGCGTGATAGCGTAGGGTGATGGCGTAGTGTGATGGCGTAGTGTGATAGCATAGCGTGATAGCGTAGCGTGATAGCGTAGCGTGATAGCGTAGGGTGATAGCGTAGTGTGATAGCGTAGGGTGATAGCGCAGTGTGATAGCGTAGTGTGATAGCGTAGCGTGATAGCGTAGCGTGATAGCGTAGCGCTATGTCACACGTAGGGTCCCTATTGGCCGACGCTGGTCATGTGTGTGATGATGCATGTGCGCAGAAGCGATACGCAGTTTTACCACGTGAACTATCTCGAGGCCGACCGAGAAGAAAACGAATAGTTGAATAAAGTCGATATTTTCGTTTTTTTGCGCACAAAAAGTATTCTCGTCGCTTGATAAACTGAAGATTGAGCCACTGTAGTCACTTGGACTATTTTAACGATGTCTTTAATAACTTTTCGGGGGAACAAGTTTCAGTCCCTCAGAAGCCTATGGAGGAGTGATCCAGCTCTCAGATTTAATCAAAAATATCTTCATTCGTGTTCATGAGGGTGAGGAATTACTGACAGAATTTTCATTTTTGGGTGAACTAACCCTTTAACTAAAATTTTTAATTTGCTTTATTTTGCATTTACTTTTTTTATTTAAATTTTAGTCCATTTTTTTAATTTTGTTATGGATTTTGTCATTTTATTAGTTTTTTTAATTTTAAGAATCTTTCATATATTTTTATTTCTAGTTTTTATTAGTTTTTTTAAGTTTAAGTTTTTCATCTACATTTTATTTTATTTAAGTTTTATGTAAATTAACAAATTTAGTAAACACTAGTTTGTCATCTAATAAATAAAAAATAAAAAATATAAATATTTAAAATAATTTCAAATGCTACAAGTGAATTTAGGCATGACAACATCATTATGTACAGTATGAAAAATTGACCTTAGTTTCTGTTTTGCTAAATATTACATTTAACAGTGTCGCTAAATTAGAGCTACACGATTCTAGATAAATTGAGAATCACAATTTTCTTTTTGTTTCAAACAGAGATCATGATTCTGAACAGACAACTAAACAAAATAACATGTAATTTACTAGAGGTTCTGACAAAATGTAAATTGCCGCAGTCCATTTAAAACATTTAATTCACCTAAATGAATATTTTTCTCAAAACGGTTGAGTGAATAATTCAATGACTCTGACTCACTCATGAAGACTTTTTATTACTGTATAAATCAGCGTTTTTGAAGAATCTCTTGAATGAATGATTCAATGACAAATACAGTTTTTGTATATGTAATAGTAATGATGTAATCGATTCAATCATTATTTGACGCATCAATTTACTTTCAAAAGGTGATTTGCTCTATTTTGATCACTACCGTAGACATCAGGGTTTATATCTGAACTATAAACTTTAGTCCCAATACTTCTGTGATCATTTGAATATTTTTAAGACACAAATAACGATACTGAGAGGCTGAAAAGAGTGTTTGTGAAGCCGTTTCATACCTATACTGTACAGGACAACTGCTCTCTCTGGATCAGATTTGGCCAAAGGTTTAATAGACACAAGCAAATCGTTGTCATTTAGGAATAAGATTAATCTTGCAGCTCTGCTTTAAATGTTTTTGGCAATCAAAATGTAATCATGAAGGAAAAGAGCAAGCACAATCAAGCATACAATATCAGATATATCCAACATCAATCAATACCACTGAATTAAAGTAGTCTCTGCCAATTAACCAATATGGTTAAATCTCGACATACGTGACGCAGCCATGCGTGTCATCATTCGATAAGGACACATTGGGGTTTGTTCTAATCTTTAATCCCAAGTATGAGCAACAGCCACACCTCTAACTACCAGAAAGCAAAGCATGAATCTGTCGGTGTCCCACCAGTCGAGATCTCCCTGCACTGAACCCTTCAGCACCGACAGACATAAACTGCAGATCCGGAAAATGAAAAATCAAGCTAAAACCTGCAGCCGTTAGCAAAGCCAGGAGGAATCCACTGACCCATGCAGCACATGAGCTTCACCAGCACAGCGTCTCTCCTCATCGTCCACAGACACGAGTGTGTGTGAGTCGGGACGAGTCTCCCGCAGCTTCCCTCAGTGTTCCTTCACAACCGTCTGGAACGAGTCCCGTCAGGTTTTCCAGCTTCATGGTGAATGTTTACGTAAGGACGGCTCACTGCGGTGCACCTCTGAGGACACGAGGATCGTGCATGAACGGGACTGTTTCTTTAAGGAAATAATGAGCGATTCTGTTCCTTTACACACAGTTTAACCCAGTTTTGTACACACACAGACTTCAGTTATTTATGGGAATGACTGTCAAATTGCATTTCAATGCAGTAGCATTTGCATTGAAGGGTTTCTGTCATCATTTACAAACCTGTATGACTTTCTTTTGTCTGCATACTATTTAATTCAATTCACATTTTTTTGCATAGCGCTTTTCACATTACACGTCGTTTCAACAGAGCTTTACTAAATGCTAAATACGAGTGATTTGTTATCAGAGGTAACTGTCTAAGTTATGTACTTCTGTATATGTATTACTGTCTGTAAGTTATGCATTTCAGAAATGTACATATACAAATCACACATATATTTTCACTAAAGGAAAGTCAATGGGGTCCAAAACAACACTGGAATACATTGACTTTCATTGTATGAATAAAAACAACACAGAGACATTTTTCTAAATATCGTTCTGTCAGTTCTCTAGAGTTTTTTTCAATGAAGGCATAAAGACCGGACTAAAAAATACTGGGCAATATCAAGTTTCCAGTCTTTCGTCAAAAACATCTAACATAAAACGCTGTTGGTATCTTTTTTCTTGGTTATAGCCATGAAACCATTGTAATAGTTCTCATCACTGTCAACCATCGCAATTTTGGATCTGCTCCTGTATTTTGCACACAATAATGAAGGAAACTGACTTCTGCTTGCGATTCCTAAACTTTGTTGTTTGTATTTAGTCATATTGCTAAAGAATTGAAAATGTGTCAATGTTTACTCTACAATTTAAAAATATACAAAATTTGGAACTTTTTACAAGTTTTATTTCTGCAAACCTTTTACAAGTTGATGGGAACAGCACACTATCCTACCACTTCAACTTCTTGCCTTTTGACTCTTTCTCAACACATATTTGTATTATTTTTGAGATATCTGAAAGCCACTTCATGAATGAACAACAACATATTCAGGGTTCCTTTTTGCATTTTAAAAAAGAATCTGAGGCGGTTTACTCAGTATGCAGTATTTCATTGCAATCAGTGAATGTGAGCTGAAACTTCACTAGTGCTGCGGAAAATCAAGGTCATCAAAGCTAATGAATGTATACAGCCATCAGCCTACAGGATGTGTTATGATCTCATCTATGAGGATATGTCTAGACGTAATGCTCTTTAAAACATGGAAGCACTATAAATGACTGCAAGATTATCCGATAAATTGTGTGTATTATTCCAGTGTCCATAAAGTTAACATGAAATGACACTCACAATACATTCAACTTCCATAATGTGACACTATGTGCTGCATCAGCCAATTTTCATTTATTTTTAACTTTAAATTTGAATATAATTTTCTGCATCACTGGCGACACCACTAGTAAAAATAATTAACAATTTCCAGACAGGTTTGTCAAGCAATTCCCTGTCTGCTTAATGATTTCCCTCGTTCAAAAGTTGAACATAAAATTAACATAAATGTAGGTTACACTTTATTTTAAGGTGCAATTGTTACAGTGTAATTATATATTTAAGTACTGAGTAATAATAATTAACTACATGTACTTACTATAGGGTTAGGGTAGGATTAGGATTGGGTTGAGGGTTAGTTAATTATGCATAATTTACCGTTATTACTATAGTAAGTACATGTAACAAATGTTACTAAAATAAAGTGTAACCGAAATCTACGGTTCAGATCACATGACCAGCCGAACACTTGTTCCATCAGTTATCAGACTATTACGCTTGCAGAATACATAAATAATGGCTGAACGAGAATCAAGCATTAGTAACTGGTTATAATAACCAATGATGAGAAAGTTCTTTTAACAAAAAAATCATACATTTTACACAAGAAACGTTCCACTTACAGTATATTCTTATTGTGTATTCAAATGCATGTTCATGGGTCTTGCATTTACATAAAAAGAGTGGCACACACACACCTTGAGGCAGAAGCTTTCTTGAGGAATGAGGTAGTGATGGACACACAGGTGAACGGCGCCCCCTTCAGGAGGCCAATAATAAAACAGGTGAACGGCGCCCCCTTCAGGAGGCCAAAAAACTGTGTTTTCTTGCTTTCCGATCACAGCATTCTTCCACATACTGTGCCAATGAGTCAACTCTCCATAACACTGAGATAAACTCACTGTAAATACCAGGAGACAATATCTAGGCTAAATTGGAGTTAAAGGTCACTTACACTCATAAATAGCTAATTTTACAGCTCTGCGCTTCATTAGTGCAATGACTCTTCACAGTTTATTTGATATTTCTCAACTCAAAGTCTGTGCGAAAGTAAACAAGCCCGTGCCTGATGACACGCAATAATCAGAGTGACTAAAGCTGTTTTATTGCGATTACCACAGATCACTTATAAACACATTATGGTTCATAAATCACAGAGGCGTGTGTGTGTGTGTGTGTGTGTGCGTGCGTGCGTGCATGCGTGCATGTGTGTGTGTGTGCGCGCGTTTGTGTGTGTGTGTGTGTGTGTGTGTGCATGAGTGCACATATATTGTTGCTGAATAGCTGAATTGAATTGCTTGAAGGTTTCTTTTGTATTTTTTAAAATACGAATCGGTAAAATGTCTTCCAAAAGCATTTTAGTATTACAGAAATGACAGGCCTGATAAAGAGATGATTGATATGTGATAGTGTGTGTTTGAAATGCCTGACACGCATCCCACATCAAATCAGAAGCGTATCGCATGATATCTGGCCAGAACAAAAACCTTGTGTATTCAAGTTACAATATCCAGGAAAGGATATTAAAAAACAATCTTCAGCATCAGACGCAGCATGTGTGCCTTGAAAAGTGATAATCCTAGAAAAACATCAAACTCACTTGACCACCATTACACCTTTTCTTTCAAAGGAAGAGAATAAGTTGTAAAGCACTTTGATGTATGAGGACAGTAGCACAGAAAACAGACACACACATTACAACAGGACACACACAACCTGAGACCATCTCCACTTACTAAAGAAAAACAGCTTAAGTAATATCTAAATTCTATACTGTATATTGCATGAAGAAAATGAATCAGATCACTTTTATAGCAATTAAGCACTTTTATAAAGTTTTTTCTTCATCTTTAATTCTACTACTTTCAGTGGCGATAATGAAAAAATATCTATAAATTATTTAAAAAATAAGATCACAATGCAATAAAGGGTCATTTTAGATTTATTTCTTTATGCACAGTAAATTTGAATGTAAACTCTATTTAGGGTGACCCCAGACATGTTCAGGTTTCAGATTCACACATGAAATATTTGTGCACAGCAATGTTATTTTAATATCATTGAGATACTGTTACAGTTTTTATTTAGTTTTTTTATATTTTCTGGTTTCATTTTAATGTAAGTTAAAATTTTAATAATTTTGTTGTATGTTGTTGACATTGTTATACATTGTTTTAGTGAAAGTGAAAGTAAGAAATATTGTGTGTCTGCTCGTGTTTATATTACATTGTGGGGACCAAATGTCCCCACAAGTATAGTAAAACCTGAAATCACCTACATTGTGGGGACCAGTCAGCGGTCCCCATGAGGAGAACAGCGTATAAATCACACTAAGTAATGTTTTTTGAAAATGTAAAAATGCAGAATGTCTCCTGTGATGGGTAGGTTTAGGGACAGGGGCAGTGTGTGTGTGTGTGTGTGTGTGTGTGTGTGTGTGTAAGGGGACAGAATATATAGTTTGTACAGTATAAAAACCATTACGCCTATGGAGAGTCCCCACAAAGATAGCGAACCAGACATGTGTGTGTGTGTGTGTGTGTGTGTGTGTGTGTGTGTGTGTGTGTGTGTGTGTGTGTGTGTGTGTGTGTGTGTGTGTGTGTGTGTGAGATTGTGTGTGTGTTTGTGTTACAAACACTGAAAACAAACCCATACAATTTTTTATCATATAATTCTGTTTCGTCTTGTCTGTCTCAGCTTCTTGAGGTTTAATATGTAACTGAAGGTTTCCGCCTCATTAAGCACATGTTCTGTCCTCGGTCAGCGAGAAGGACTTTGCATGCAGTTCAGCAGTGCCACATACAGAACAACACAATACAGATCTCCTGCCATCAGCAGATGTATGGCATTTGTGCCAGTTATTGTGCCAATATTCATCTGGGCTCATTAGGGTGTCGTGAAATATCGGGAAATCTCATGATCAAAGCTCACATAATACACAGGTTTGTGCACATTAGTGTCATTACAGATGATCAGGAGGGGTGTGGATTATAAAAAATCACGATATGGCTTAATGCAAATGTCAAATTGCTTGAGTGTTTCAGAGTGAATATTATTTATCATTTCACAGCCATAATGATATACGATACGTTTTGGCCAAATTGTGTGTGTGTGGGGGGGGGTTGGTTTATGTGATTTATGAGGACACAAATTTGTATAATGACATGTGTATGACATGCACCAACATGTGTGTGTGTGTGTGTAAGGGGATTGAATATACAGTTTGTCCAGTATAAAAGTCATTACGCCTATGGAATGTCCTCATATATCACAAAAACACAGCTGTGTGTGTGGGTGCGTGCGTGCGTGTGTGTGTGTGCGTGTGTGCGTGTGTGTTTAAATTGCATTTTATCTTGCAATTCTTTCAGAATAATTGCGATCGTGAGTAATAATAACCATGACCTCTGCACTCTCAACATGCAACAGCCTGTCGCTGGACATTTACCAAGTGTTTGCGCTCACAGCTTATTCAGAGCAACTTGCACAACAGTAATAGACCGTCCGTCTGCAGGACTCCAGGGTTCAGGGACCCACAGACACCAGGATCTCAGCATCTCAGCCTTCACTTGTTCCTCTCACCCTGAGTGGGTATTTTGATCTGGTCCAGTAAACATCCACCCAGAACTGAGAACCAGTAACAGTTCCCACACCAAAACCTGGTGCCGTTTACTCATAATTACTGGCTGATGTGTTACACCTTTCCGAGGATTAGAGTCGAAATCTGCTGACAGGCAATTAAACGTAACAAAACAAGTAAAATGTGTCTCATCTTTTATTGGAACATGTTTATAGTTGTAATATTAAGACCGACTGCCAGCCTAAGTTTTTGACGGACATGATGATGTGCATGAAGGGCCCAAATTTGGGAATTATTTGGGAAAATAAGCCCAAATCTCAGGAAATTTGAATATTACATGAAATATATAAAAAAAAGGATTTTAAATACAGAAATGTCGGCCCTCTGACAGGTACAATCATGCATATGTATATAGTTATATACACTAAATATATCAGTTTCAACTTTTAATTTGAATTACTGAAATACACAAACTTTTGCACGATATAACATGGATAATTATAAAATGCTTTATGCATAGTTTATTATACATATTGTACAGAAGTTTATTTTGTGGCTTAAATAAGTGGCATGTTACTCAGAGACTGATATGTTTAGCTAGCTAGTCAAAAATGTTACATTCAGCTGTCGCAAATTCATTGACTTTTGAAAATCAAGTTTATTTTTTACCAGGAAAGAAGTCGTTTTGATGATGATTTTTTTATTGTATCTTAAAACAACAATGTTTTATTTAGACCCATGAAAATGCAGATCCTGCGGTAAATATTAGTGAAAAATCCATTTTGAAAAGTGTTGTTCCAGATTTTGACTCATTAACGCATACATAGCTTTCCACAATACATAGCTTACATTTCTAATATCCGACTTTGGAAAAGTGAAAAAAAATAAAAATAAATCTCACTTTAAGTCAGACTAGGAAACAAGTGTGGAAATCCACAACTCCGGTTTTGAGACGCGGGTAATGGCTTGAACCAATGAGGTTTATTCTCATGCAACGTTTGAGCTTTCGTTGAGCATATTATTGTGCTCTATGAGTGTAGATCAGTGTTTATATGTGAATAAATTAAAACTCTTCGGCCTGCTTTCAGGATTAGGATTTAGTTCAATTAGGACATTTAACTAGCTTTTAACCTTATTGATGTCATTTAACCTTAGAAAAAAACATTGTTGGTGACAAAGAAAATGACACTGACATATTTTAAGATCTGCTTTCATTTCATGTTAAAACAACTCAAACATGCATTTTAGTCTCAAGCCTCGTCTGTGAAACCAGGCATTCATCATTAAAGCGATCATTCTCTCATATGGGTTTCTTTTACAGCTTGAAAATGTAGGTTGATTGGACTTTCAAATGATGTTCAACAATGAGAAAATATTAAAAATATCTTCATTTGTGATTGGAAGATTAACAAAAGTCGTATGTATTTGGAATAACATGAGGATGAGTAATTAATTGATGACAATTTTCCTTTTTGGGTTAACTAACCCTTTAAGATTCACTTTTAAGCAAAACACGTGTCTCATAAATGTCTGCATTGCATTATGATAAATGCAGTTCAGCAAAGGTTTGCAGAGACCGGGATGTAAAACCCAGTAAATGATAATAAAGGTGTAGTACAGAACAAATGCTAGAATTACAACACACTTCAAAAATGTTTACAACTGAACAACTGCAAAACAAATGATAGACATCATCCATATGACTAGCAATCAAATGCCTTCATGAAATACCTAGCAGAAATGATACACATCTGCCTTTCAGTGGAATGAAATTGACCATGCCACGAGATTTTAAGTCTTTAAAAACACATAAAAATAAATAAACACACAAGGCCATGCAAGATAACCAGCAATTGGCGTTCTCCTCATTCCACAGCTGTGAGAAAGCAGAAGGTCAGTGTGTGAAACACATTCATGAGACAGAGATCCTCCCAGCTGACATAAACGCCTTCATATGGGCCAAAAACATTGCTGGTGTGAACCTTGAGACAAAATATTGACATATTTTAAGATCTGCTTTCAGTTAAAACAGCTCAAACATGCATTTTAGTCAAAGACTAGACTCAAGCCTCGTCTATGAAACCAGACGTTCATCATATAAAGCGATCATTCTCTCATATGGGTTTCTTTTACAGTTAAAAAATCCTTTTTGGGTTACCTAACCGGCTCCATGTGTCCCAAGCAAACAGCCTAAAGAACTGAAACACAATCTCTGCCTTCTACAGGATATCACATCCCATCTCCTTCAGGGCTAAAGCATGATTTATTTCACTGCAATGTGCATTTTAAATAAACCAGGTGACGTTCTCATAACATTGTTTTTCTCAACGTTATGAGCAATAGATCTTCCAGTGATGTTAATAGAAGTTATCTGGTCATTAATAATGTTCTCAAAATGTTAGCAGAAAAACATTATTTACACATTGTTTAAATGTTACTTGTTTCAGAACGATCCGAGAACATTCAAAGTAATGTTCACATAATGTCGCATAACTGAGAAAAAAACGTTAGTAACGCTTTATTAAGTTGACGGATTACATGTTACTACATGTACTTACTATAGTAATATAGCATAATTACTATAGGGTGTAACTAACAGTATTCACAGTAACAGTAACTTTAAGTCCCCCAGTATTCAATAATTGTACTTTGCTGCCGTACCATGATGATATTACGCAGCGCCTGAAACTTAGTTCACACTGCAGGGGCTTAATGCTCAATTCGAAAAAATTCTATTTTTTTGCAAGGCCGTTCACATTTCCAAATAAATGCGACCTTTTGTGATCTCCTGTGTGAACGTGAAATGACCCAGAAGAGTACTCAACGGTCAACGACGTCACTTGTTGTTTGCGGAAGTAGCTAAACATGGATGTCAACAGTGGAGCTCGTTTAGCAATATTTAAGTTATTTTCCCAACAGAGCATCGTCCGCCATAGTTGTTGTTTATCTTCTCATTCCCGCCTACTTCAACGCAGAATTATGCCGTTTGTCGCATATCAATGACGTGCGGGTCTGATACATGTGACCTGGCCGCTCAGATTGAAGTCGCATTTCAAAAGATCGGATACATATCGGATTTGGTGTAACTACGGCCTATACCAGCAGGAGTAACATCACCAAGCTCACCAGCAAATCCCTGATCCCGCCGCCCATGTCTACATTAGCATGGCATCATAAGAGCTTTATCTTTATCAGGTTAAAAGTCTCGAGATCCATTAGCTTCAGGATGTTCTCCACCAAACCCCCTCCCAGCCCTGATTCACAAGATAATGGTGTGATAATGTTGCATGGTCAGTAGAGAGATCAGGAGAGTTTGGGTCACATGACTGTGATGTGTATTGATTAGCGCCTCAGATGTTTAAATGAAGTGACACTGGTGAGGTGAAGAGCTACTGTGCATTACTGTCACAGGTAAAAGAGCACTATTAAAATACTTATCCTTTATGGAATATTGCAGTATTTATTATAAATCATTTATCTGTGCAATATTTCCTGGTAATCTTGAATCAGAATAACTTCTCTTCTCTGATGATGAGGGCGGGGCAACCTGTCAATCACATGAGATCAGCCAATAGCAGACCACAACCATCCAATCAATTCCTTACGGACAAAATCAAGCCCCGCCCACATTCATTATTTTTCCAGAAGCCGTTTCACTCGTATATTCGACACAACAGAGAAGAACAGACCAGCGAAATTTACATATCACCTTTAAAAGCTAAAATCCAAATTTTATCAAACTATAAACTGCTAAATGGGTCTCCATACTGAAGGAGAGGCTTTTAGAAAGACAAGAAATCTTTCTGTATCTACTTGTTCAGGATTAAGGGGGGGTTATGAGAATCATGCTGAGTCACTGCTCTCTATGACTACGGACAAATCCTGTTTTGATCTTCAGTTCTCTTCCTGAAAGAATGATATTATGCAAAAACTTGCTTGCTCGCTCTAATCGGAATGGCATACTAGCCAATGACTATTAGCATGATCAGGGGCGTGTCCAGAGCATTTTCAGTGGGGGGGCCATGCTGGGGCACTGCCTCCAAATGGGGTGGCCGCCAGTGACCAAAAAAAAGCTAAATTCTACTGTATATTACTTATATCCTATTGCTTTTATTATTTTATTAACTTGAATAAAGTTACTTGTAAACAAATTTAGTAATAAAGCACATTTTTGATTAATTAAATTTGTCATCCCTGTATATATCCATTAAGTTTGAGAGCCAGTGTTTATTATTTTTAGTGTTTTCATAAAACTAACAAGTTTATAAAATAAAAGCAATTTTAATAATGAGCAATTTTAAAAACCCAGAAGCAGAAACGATGTCAACTATTTTCTTTTAATTAGTTTGGCCATTACAATATACAGTAGTTTTATTCACAATCTCTTTCAAATAATAATAATTAAAATAAAAAAATCCCCCCACTGTAATAATTCAAATGTTTGGCCAAAACATCATAGTGTTTCATTCAACATTTCTTTCAGATAAATTTACAAAAAAGCTGAGTAACACAGAGTTAAATGCTTCTGATTGGCCATTGTGTTTAAGAAATCAACACATGTGTCTGTGATTGGCTACATCGCTCAAAGCTGCAAACATGATGTTATAAAAAGAAACTGGCCTGTAAATCGTTTCTGTTTTGGTTTAGTTGTTCTTTTTCTGCAACAGATGAATAACAGTGTATTTGTTTTTATGTGTTTTATTCATTGATATTTATATTTTGCGGGAGTCCCGCGAATCGTTTTATTCTCCCGCAGCCCGCACAGAGCTACCGCCCGCGCCCGCGCTCGCACTCGGCCATCAAATCTAGTCCCGCGCCGCACGTCTATGCAAATCACCATGACAGTGTTTTTTGTTTGATAGCGCCCAGCGTATTTTACTTTTATTGTGTTTTATTAAACTTTGACTGAACATGGATTGAAATCAACCACGACCAACGCGAGCAGAGTCTGACGGGGTAAAAACATTGATCTGAGAAAACCATACATATTAAACCATAGGCCTACATAAAGGTTACCAGCTCTTTGTTTGGTGTCTTGACTTCCCACACTTGATAAAGTAAAAGTCCTCGTCCGCGACGACCGTTGTTTCTCTGGCGCTGCACTTCTTTGAATCACGAACTTCAGTAGAGTCTATAACTGAACCAATCACAAGACACCTTATAGGGGGGGCACCTGGGGTGGCCAATCGAATTTAGACGCGTAGACACGCCCCTGAGCATGATAGCATATTGGCATACTATTTCTACAGCATACTGTGCATTATATTTGAATACTATCTATGCAAAGAATACCCAAATTTCCCAAAATGTGCAACCAGATCACACTGATTGTAATACTGTATCCCACAATGCAATACACTCAACTTGACCTTTCATTTCCAATGCGACAAAAAAACTAGTGCTGATCGCAACCTCTTCAGATCAAGGGTTCAGACATTTTTGCACAAAATTGCACTAAATTAAGTGCAAAATTACAGGTTGTAATAACTGACTCATTAAATGTAATGTGTACCTAATGAGTTAGTTCATAATACATGTATTTATACACTTAAAATGTTAAAAATGAATTGTATATGTAGCCTAAATTAAAAAGAAAAATTAATAACTGCTTTAAAAGTAGAATTAATTATTTAATTTTAGCTATTGCATTAACTAATGTTTAAATGTTATATAACAAGTATAATATGTAACCCAATATTGCATTTACATTATTACATTATAATACTGCATTAAAAACAGCCAACCTTTGGCATACAAATTATAAAAGTTGTAGCAGGGTTATTATTGTTATATATTAAAACAGTTCTTTTAATTGAAATAAATCTGAAATAAAATCAATTGTAAATATTAGTTGGAAATTTTTTTTTGCCTTGAATATAACCTAAAATAAGTATAAGTTGAAGTACTAAAATTATTAGCTGGAAATATATAAAATAAATAACAATATAAATTCAACCTAAAAAATAACAATAATAATACAATTACAAAACCACATAAGAAATTACTAAATTTAACATGAAAAATAAAACAAATAAAAATAAAAGACAATTCAAACTATAATAAAACAAAAAAATTAAAATAACACTTAATAGGAAAAAAGAATGATAAATTCTAATGTGCGTGTACTACATAATAATTATGCTTTTTGTAGCTTACATTAAATTAAATACCTGTATAATAATTTTTTTTTTAAATAACACTGAATTGTAGGGGAAAGGGTTTTGCATGACAACAACAGGTTTCCCTTTATGCCCCCATTTCTCACCATGCACCACATATCGTGGAAAATGTACAGTATTTGAAATGTATTAATGATCACTTTGATCCCAGCAGCACAGGGTGTGTTCCCGCATCCGAGTCCCGAGGGGCGGGGCTTGACTCATCACATGACCTTACTCAGACAGGGTGGGGCTGTGTGGAGCAGGGAGCGGCTCGCAGTCACTAACACACACACATTAACACACACCGTTATCATCACAACCACTGCTCAACTACTTCTGTCCTGTTCAACTGTGTTCCCTTCATAAGCAGGAACAGCTGGGAGAGCCATCAGGAAGCCAGCTTGATGAATAGCCAATGCATTCTTCAGACTGACGTTTGCTCTCTAACAGAACGGCCACTAGTCAGTGTTGGTGAGTGTGAAGAAACAGAAAAAATATGTCTGAAATCTGCTGTGTGTCCGGGAACAGCCTCTGTTGATCCGCCGATGACATCATCATGCACAGCTGCCGGCTGGTCCTCGGGGACATGACATCAGACTTGGGAAACGCTTGAAGGAACGGGAAACGCTTCTCTTTTTTTTTACCTCCCTACATTTACATTTATTTGAATAATTAGGTTTAATATAAATATTCATTTTAATTCAATATTTAATATTAATAACATTTTCCTATTTATATATTGCAGAAAATGTCCGCATACAATACACCACACTGTAACTAAATATAAGGACTGATTTTATAAAAACATATTAGCTCCAGTATACACAATGAAGACCGCATCTGATTTCTGGACCAGCATTTTATCAGTGCGTCAATTTATAAGGGATAAAATGGAGGCACCTTAATAAATCGATGCTTGTAATTAATATTTTACATTTATGCATTTGGCAGACGCTTTTATCCAAAGCGACTTACATTGCATTTCAAGGTACACATTTACATTCTTAATAATAATATATGGATGCTAAACATAATAATAAATGGATGCTTAAAAGACTAGTTAAATAAATACGATATCAGCACTTTTGCTGAAGTTTCTAATGATTTTCCTTGAAAATACAAATCATTTGATCAGTCTGTTCAGTTTCTCTCTGATTTTAGTTTGACTTTAAATTGCATCTTTTACCATTATCAAACAACAATGGTTTCCATTCGGTCAGCGGTCAGAAACACAGACTTGTTATTGTTGGTTGAGATGCTCAGACAAACAAAGCTTCTGAAAGAGCCACCGCGTGGCTTACTTATACTTGTGTCTGCATATTAATCTCAGATAAGACAAAGTGTAAGACCCCCAAAACCTCTTCATGGACTGAGAAAGACCCTGACTGAGGCATGTTAGTGTTCAACTCTGTAACCGCCCCGTAAAGATCATCCCAGGACATCTCATTATTCTATTCACACAAACCAACAGCACACACAGTTCTGTCACAATTATCACATAATTATTACGCAAATCATGATTATTTGACCTATATGGAGGGATAGGCTTCAGCACTGTGACTCAATGATCGATAGATAAAGGGATGGATTGGATGGAGGGATGGATGGAGGGATGGATGAACACAAAGACAGGCTTCATGCCTTGTGTGGATCCAGGATAAAATCCCAATAACAATGAATCAGCCTGCTATGGCCAATGCTTACACTGTCAGAGGAATGGGGGGAATGTTTTTTCACTCTTCTTTTTCTCTATATGAATGATGTAATGATGCTCCAGCATGGATGTTAAAGAGGATTATGGTGTAATGCTTATCCCCATGTTCATCTCTCTTTAGTGTGTAATGTTGCTGTTTGAGGATGAAAAAGCTCCAGTTCTTCTCTATATATGTAACGCCTCCATTGTAGTCTTGAGTTTCTTCCGGGAATGAACACGTCACAATATTCCTCTTTTAAATAATTCATACGCAGAATAAAGGGGCTGGGCCTGGTTGAGTGAGTTGAGTAGCAAACAAGACACGCCTGGCAATCAAAGAACTAATCAACAAGAAAAACTACAAAGGACTAAAAACAAGGCACTTGGCCAGGAAATACAACAAAAGTCCAGACAAGACAAAAAAATCATATATATATACAGTATATATATACACTCACCGGCCACTTTATTAGGTACCCCATGCTAGTAACGGGTTGGACCCCCTTTTGCCTTCAGAACTGCCTCAATTCTTCGTGGCATAGATTCAACAAGGTGCTGGAAGCATTCCTCAGGGAGTTTGGTCCATATTGACATGATGGCATCACACAGTTGCCGCAGATTTGTCGGCTGCACATCCATGATGCGAATCTCCCGTTCCACCACATCCCAAAGATGCTCTATTGGATTGAGATCTGGTGACTGTGGAGGCCATTTGAGTACAGCGAACTCATTGTCATGTTCAAGAAACCAGTCTGAGATGATTCCAGCTTTATGACATGGCGCATTATCCTGCTGAAAGTAGCCATCAGAAGTTGGGTACATTGTGGTCATAAAGGGATGGACATGGTCAGCAACAATACTCAGGTAGGCTGTGGCATTGCAATGATGCTCAATTGGTACCAAGGGGCCCAAAGAGTGCCAAGAAAATATTCTCCACACCATGACACCACCACCACCAGCCTGAACCGTTGATACAAGGCAGGATGGATCCATGCTTTCATGTTGTAGACGCCAAATTCTGACCCTACCATCCGAATGTCGCAGCAGAAATCGAGACTCATCAGACCAGGCAACGTTTTTCCAATCTTCTATTGTCCAATTTCGATAAGCTTGTGCAAATTGTAGCCTCAGTTTCCTGTTCTTAGCTGAAAGGAGTGGCACCCGGTGTGGTCTTCTGCTGCTGTAGCCCATCTGCCTCAAAGTTCGACGTACTGTGCGTTCAGAGATGCTCTTCTGCCCACCTTGGTTGTAACGGGTGGTTATTTGAGTTACTGTTGCCCTTCTATCAGCTCGAACCAGTCTGGCCATTCTCCTCTGACCTCTGGCATCAACAAGGCATTTCCGCCCACAGAACTGCCGCTCACTGGATGTTTTTTCTTTTTCTGACCATTCTCTGTAAACCCTAGAGATGGTTGTGCGTGAAAATCCCAGTAGATTAGCAGTTTCTGAAATACTCAGACCAGCCCTTCTGGCACCAACAATCATGCCACGTTCAAAGTCACTCAAATCACCTTTCTTCCCCATACTGATGCTCGGTTTGAACTGCAGGAGATTGTCTTGACCATGTCTACATGCCTAAATGCACTGAGTTGCCGCCATGTGATTGGCTGCTTAGAAATTAAGTGTTAACGAGCAGTTGGACAGGTGTACCTAATAAAGTGGCCGGTGAGTGTATATATATATATAGCTGCGACCAGTGATTGCGGCCCAAGCCGGTGGCACCGCAACCCCGTTCCTTTAGTTACCTAAAGGGTTATTGTGCACGACGTGCAAAAACGTAACCCCGCTTTGACTGTTGAAAAGAAGTGTGCTGTAGAGATTGCATCAGTGTGGGCTCTGCAAAAGTGCGCATCGAGCAACATGACATCATGACTTTGCGTAAACATACACGCCACTTTCAAATCAAGTGGTGTGTTATCTATACGCATTTTCAGCTATCCGCGTGTATGTCCACGCCGCGTGTATGTCTACGCTGCGTGTATGTCCACGCCGCGTGTATGTGTACGCCGCGTGTATGTCCACGCCGCGTGTATGTGTACGCCGTTAAATTTCCGAGCGAAACTAAGCTAAATGAATATCTACATCTGGGGAGCGATATTTTTTTCCCTAGGATGGTAGGGGAAGAGTCATAAATGCTAATAACCCAAGTGACGGGTAGGTTTAGGGACGTCGTTGGGGTAGGTCATATATTTATATATAGTAATGTAACGTTAAGTCAATGGCGTTGATAAACACGCTGAAAAGCGATTATGCGTGTTGATAGCACGCCAAAAATGGAAATACGAATTGGCGTGTCATACATACGCTATTTCATGAGATCAGTCTGCATCGAGGGCACATATCAAGTATGCGTGAGCAACCTTCTGAAAGGTCAGGTCTACATCCAGGTCTACATCTGCCGTGTGTTTACATTATAGTAGTGAAGTTGAAGCATTTTGAAAGTGACACACTTCCTGCTGCCAGTTAGTGGCGCTATAACCAGGGTTCTGGTGCCACAGGCTTGGGGCCGTAATCCCTGCTCGCAACTATATTTATATATATACACACATATATATATAAAACAAATACATATATATATATATATATCAGCCCGTTCTCACGTAAATACGTGTCTATAGCACGCAGTGTGTTATTTATACGCGAAAATGATAAGGTGCTTATCGAGTTAGTGCTTAATGAGTATTTACGTGCATATGATACGCAGTTTTCGCGTGCATTTGATACGCACTTCATTGCGTGTAATACACGCACCCAACACCACTAATTCTACCCAAACGTATAATACACACGCACCCCACACCACTCCTAAATAGAGGTCGACCGATAGTGGATTTTACCGATAACGATAGCTAGGTGGAGCCGTACTTGCCGATAACCGATTAATCAACCGATAGTTTTTAAAATACTGGATAAAAACAATTATTCATGATACAGCACAGCCTCTCGAACCTTATTGCTTAAAAATAACACTCCAAAATAGTGGTGAACTTTATTATATATATATATATATATATATATATATAATTTGAATGTACCATGAAAACATGCTAAATGAAATACGTATTTAAATATTGAAGTCAATAAAGACATTCATTGAATCTGAAACAAAAAGTAATAACAAATAAAACCAGTTACATGCAAAATTATCTGTTTAAATGTTACATCCATTTTGTACAGCTTACAAAACTCATCCAGACAAGATGATTACAACAATATTATCAAACTCTGTACACATAAAATCAACTCTGATTTAATTTTCAATACAATAAAAAACGGAGGCGCAAGACGACAAGTTGTATTTGAATGAAATACTACTTGTACATACAACTTGAGAGCGCGCGTCTGTTGTGGTACATGGATGTGCGCTGTTATAATGCGTTGCTATTGATGACGGTAATTATAAGGAAGGAAATGCCACAGAATCTTGCTTTAAAAAGTTTTTCCACTGTTCAAGCACTGAAATGTTTTCAGCGTGAGCATCAGTTCTTTTTGAAAACGAATCGAATGCTTTTCTGATTTGTTTATGTTTCTGTCGGCTGTATGAACATATCAGTTTGCTATATTACGTCTAGCTTTAAATATGCAACTTCGCTGCCAAATGAATGCATAAAAGTGACCAGCTGTATACTTCTCAGCTCTCTCGTACTGTGTAATGAATGACAGCGTGCACTTCTCAGCCGCTCCAGAAACGGACACAACCAGGAAAAACTATCGGTATGGACTTTTGCCGATAACGATAGTTCCACCAATCAACTATCGGTGCCGATTAATCGGCAAAACCGATGAATCGGTCGACCTCTACTCCTAAACCTACCCTTAACAAACCATGCGTATCATATGCACGTAAAAACTAATTTTCGCGTATAAATAACACGATAAAAACACTACGTGCTATAGACACTGCTATAGTGTGATCAGGTTGTATATATATATATATATATATTTATATATATATATATATATAAAGACACAGAGAATATTAACTGCCTTACCTGATTAGAACAATGAAAAAAATAAACAATAACTAGGAAGTCACTAAACCGAGATAATTATTCTGATTTGATGATACACTCAAAATATTCCACAACAAATCCTTTCAATTTGATGATATTCAGAACAGAACAAGAATTTTAAAAAACTATAAACAAAAAAATAACCGAAATAATTTAAAGTGAAAGTAAGCGGTGTTGGGCTCACGTAACCCTCACATTAGAATCAAACTGTTTCAACATTATAGGCTTTGTACTTCACTCACGTTCCAATATCGATGGAAAAAAATCTTCTTCACTTGTGCACGAGTGAAGATTGCAATGATGGGATATGTGTGTGTGTGTGTGTGTGTGTGGGCGGGTGTGGTGCAGGAGCAATTGAACAGTGTCGCACATAAAAACATACTCCGTCATTTTGTTCTTAGAGGACATCATTCAAAGTGTTTACTTCCATTTGTGTACACTCGCAATAAAACACAACAAAGTGTTTTTGTCAAACTATAAACTCTTGTCAAACTGTAACCTACAACTTCGCCTTTTCAAGGCTTGGGCCCTAAAATAAATAAATAAATAAATAAATAAAATAATAAAAGTTAAAAAAAAAATTAAAATGAGAATTTTCTGTGTTTGTATTTTAAAATGTTGTTTTAAAAGCTCCAGGTTTTGCTGTATTTGTTTGCAGGGCTGCACAATTTGGCCAAAAATATTGTCATTATATATCAGCTTGACTATATAATAATAATAATTATTATTGCATAATTTAAAAATATTAAACAAAATAATAAATTGCAAAAAAATAATAATACTTTTACTTTACAGAACAACTGTAAAATTACACTTCTAATATATATAACTAATTTATAACAAATTTATAATATTGTAATTTATTCATTTTCAAATGTTAAACCATCAAGCTTTTATTTTGAAAGTGAGGGATTATTTTCTTTGTTTTTTTAATAATGTATTAATTGATAATCATTTATCATTTAATAGTTGTTTAAGCTTATGATTTGTGTGGTCATAGTTTTAATGAGTAAGAAATAAGATAATGTCTTTATTTCAAGGTTTCTGCTCATCCTCTGTAAAACTCTCAGACTGATTCAAGACTTTTAGTTAATACAGTTTCACAACACAGATCATTTTGGGTACCAAACTAGACTTGCTGTTAACCGGTTTGGTTTTCAAGCAAAACTCTGAAAACGGTTTTGTATTCCAGATAAAACTGATGTCTTCTGACGGAAAAGAGACTGGATCTAATATTCCTGGAGTGAGATTTATCTAACATTTGGTCAGCAGAATATCAGCACGATCTAACAATGGAAAACCCCCGGAGGCCCTTATAACTTCTCTTTTCCTGGCAACATCTTGTTAATAAAGACTTTTCATAAGTTTGGGTGGATGGTTGGCGGATGTTGCGTTCCCACATCCAGGTTATAAGCAATATAAACTCCCATACATGCAGAGAGGAGTTTTACTGTGAACGAGCCGCTCAGAGACACTGAAACACCGGATCATGAGATGCTCGCCGGTAAATAAAGCACAGAGCAGCGCACCGCTCTGAAACACGCAGCGCACATATTTACTTCATTAAATCATAGCGTTTGCAATGTGATAATGACACTAAGCCATATTGCTATTTTAGTTTTTTTCTATTAATCCTCCAACCTTACAACATACTATAATCTCTAGTATACACTGCAGGTTTTGATGCCCAATTCTAAATTGTTGCCTATATCTGATTTTTTTGACCGTCTGTTTACACATTCTTTCAATTGTGACCCATATCCGATTAATGCGTTTACACTTGACATACTATCTGAAACCTCGCGCATGCTTACGGGGGTTTTTGCACAGATGGATGAACACGAAATATGCTTGATGCTAGCTCTGCGATATACGCGCAGTTCTCCAAACATCAGCATGATTATGAGGAAGAGGACGTAAAGGGCCATCATTGCAGCAGCGCAATTATATTTATTTCATTAAATCACAGTCTTTGCAATTTGATAATGATCCAAAGTCATATTGCTATTTCAGGTTGTTGTTTTGATCAATTCTGCAGCCTTACAATATGCTATAATCTCGTAATATTTGCCAGTCTGGTCAAATGATACGTCAAGGAAGAGATTGTGTATTGTGGGATATAATATTGTGCACTTTATACGGCATATTTTGGCAAATAGTGTGAGGTAGGTTATCCAGATATAGACAGAGCCTTTGTGCACAAATGTGCAGAAATAGAAACCAGTCAATAAATGAAATAGCTAGAAGAAACAAATGTCCAAGACATTCATCTACACACAGCTGATCCCCATTACAGTCTCTTTTCATCATGTTTGTGAACTGAGATCATCTAAGGACTATGAATATTACCAAAGGCCATGTGAAGTAAATGACTCTTAGAGACGGTTTGATAAACAAGAAAACACTGAGGATACTGTTTTAGAAAGTCAAAGGATACTGTTATTTTGAAAGACAAAAGGAATCAATTTATATGAAGATCATTAGCTATGTTTCCTAAGGCAATATTGCTCATATTTGAGGTTAGAGAACAAACCTCTAACCCTGTATATTCAATTTGACATTGTGATAAATGTGTGACTTTAATATTGCCACTGCTCCGATATCCAGGCATCAATATAGCAGACAGCTGAAAACATTGTATCATTAACCCCAGGTGTAATTTAATCAGTCTTTTGAGGTTTAATTATGGCACTGGGCCATATTGTGATTCTGAGTGATATTACTGAATAGCACAGGTTGTTTGCACTCTTCCAAGCGATTGAGTTGAACTTTTGCCTGCAGAAGGGCAAAAAAGCCCACAGATTTACAATGAATGAGTGACCCAAATTCACCAGCGCAGGATATAATAGAGACTGGGAGATGGGCTCTTTTGAGCCAGTAAGCAGCCAGCTAGAACACCCTAGCAACCGCATAGCAATGCCCTAGCAACCGCATAACAATGCCCAGGCAACCACACAGAACGAACGACTTTTGAACAGGCATTTTCTTCAGAACGTGAAAAAGCGCAGTTAGTAATTCACTTCACAATTAAAGGTATTTTATCTAAGTTGATCTGCTATACTGTTATAAAGATCTCATTGATTTACAGTATAAGTGATAAGAATTTCATCTTCATTTTTGCCATATAAATATATCAGTTTCTGCACTAAACGGGCCTCTGAATAAAATGGTGTTTCTTCTTCTTGGAGTATGAGCTCCATATTCTTATTATATAATTTTATCCATAATAAATTAGTCTGATCTATCAAATATAGAGGTGTAAAGTCGAGGGGTCAGAAAGGAGAGGAGGACTTTTACTTTCTGAACCTGGACTTTACACCTTTGATCAAATATAATACTGAACTCAACAAAAAACACATATGCAAAACTTTTATTTTCATAGATCAAAAAAAATCCGTTTTTTTTTTTCTTTTTTTTTTTCATATGTCAGGGTTAAAAACTTCTAATATTCTAATAAAATATTCAAGGTAATATGCTCAGCCACATAGGAGCTAAAAATACATCATGGTTTTCATAACACAGATAAAAATATTACAGAAACCTTTTTGAATCAGAAAAAACAAGGATCAGATAATATGAGATAGTGCCTTAGAAACACACACACACACACACACACACACCCAAACATTACTAGAAACGCTCCTAGATAAGGTTTGACTGTGTCATTCAAAGATGCCAAACAGCATGTCAGTGGTGGACGGTGGGTCATGTGAAGGGTCATGTGACGGGTCATGTGACAGTGGACCCTTTGGCATTTGCTGTGCCAGTGTTTCAGCTGGCTCGAGACCCTGTCCCAGTATCTGTGACCCGGAGCCTCTTCACAGGTGTGATATTACACATTCCAGACTGGACAGCTATTTATGGGTGTTACTTCAAAAGTTTACACTTGCCAAGCGGAAAGAAAAACTTTTCTCAGACTCTCACAAACAAATAACGGCCAATAACTATGGCTATGAAGCAACTGATTTGAAGAGTGAATTTATCTTTTTATTTTAATATATGTTTCTTGAGGTTCACTTATATTGTTAAAGCTGCAGTCCGCAGTGTTTCCTCTTTGTCTCCATCTCTGTTCGAAATCTGCAACTGCAGTTTTTCGCCGAATGATCAGCTTTACGTGGGTTGTGCCTCGGCTCTGCACAGCGCGGATGAATCCGGTGTTTTGAGGAGAATGTGCTGGTGTGGATCCTGGCGTTCGCAATCACAGATTATACTTTTGGGATGTATGACCAACATAAGCATTTTTTACCAGAAAATATCATCTGAACAAATAACACTTTTGTTCTGACCGACTAAGGGAAAAAAGCACTGCAGTAAATCGCGCTGATTAAATCTAACGATCGCTTGTCATATCACGTAAAACTTTTATATTATACTTTTATACAAAATTATACCTTGTTCTCAAATTGTAATGTTATGTTAACAACATCAGCATGGCGTGACTACATTTAATGCCCTTCCGATATTATCCTTGTATTCGCATGGGCCGGTTCAGTCTCTTTTTTTCTGCATCCACTCCGAAGTCCAAAGTCTTTTGCGTTTTACATCGGGTGAATCTCCAGGTGTCACTAGTGATTGTCGTTTGAACCTTTCTGGATCCGCCACCAAATTTGATAAGTTTAATTATATCAAGTGCTGTGAGAAAAGGCTGTAAATCCAACATCCTCACACTCATAGCCTACTAGCCGAGACTCTTCTTTATGTGTACAGATGTGACGTAATGACAAAAAGACATGCTCGAAATCCACCAGTACCACTGGAATTAAAAACATCATTACAAGCTTACCGGTTTGAACCGAGCTACGGCAAGCAGAGAGTTTTGAGCACTGGGTGGATATGTACTTGCTCAAAAATGTATTTGGGATACATTTAAGAACTGCAGCTTTAATAAAGCGTTTTGCACACACAAAAAAAACATATATATGATTTAAAAAACGTGATTTACAGACAAAGCATTATGAAATCATTTACTTGATGCATATACTGTCAGATCCTATACAGTCACTGCTTCATTTTTTAACAAAAGTTTCTTTGTGACTCTCCATTACACTGTGCCTCGATTACAAAACAAAATGCTCTGAACAAACATATAATCCTCAGACGTGATCCGGGACGTCAGTAAAATAAAGAGGGTTTGCATTGACGTGACTTTCCCGCGTGAACACACTCCCTCAGCCGGACTGAGTGGCAGAAGAGCGGCTGCGTGACCCGATTTAACAGGGGAAACTGAGAAAACATGAATAAAACAAACGATTATCAGTTTAAACTTAAGGTTGGACTCGATATGGTGTTCCTTACAACCTTACAAAACGGATATTGACATGCAGCCAGGAATCGTGTTTCCTGACATTCATATGAGCCTGATTTCCATGTTGGGGAAATACATACCGCAAATTTACCTGAAAACGCTTTATATGAATACAATATAGGGCTAAATCCAGGTGATCACTAACTATATTAATGTTATATATATATATATATATATATATATATATATATATATATAATCATCTAGCCCTAAAACTTGTACTATAGCTTTTGTCAGTTGCTGCATCCCAATTCGCATACTATCCGTCCTAAATAGTATTTGAAAATAGAATTAGTACGTCCCAAACCGTAGTATGTTGAAATGAGTGTTCCAGAGATACCCAGACGGTCTACTATTTCCGAAGTGCAGATCGATGCGCACTCTGACGGCTGATATTACCCACAACCCATCGCATTAATTTCATATTAAGAAATTAAATTAGATTGAATGGAGGATTTTGACTGTAACAAGATGATTGACAGGGCAGTTTACGGTGACAGGTTGCGCGACAGAGCTTTTTCTTCACAAAAAGAGTACATACTTTTAAGGCGTAGTATGAGTAGGCGAATTGGGATGCAGCCAGTGTTTATTTAAAAACATCCAATTATGCAGAACAAGATGTAAATATTTAAAGGGCCCCTATCATGGATTTTTTAAAGTTTCCTATTGTTGTTTTGGAGTCTCCTACAACAGGTTTACATGCATCAAACGTCAAAAAACTGTTTAATTTTCTCATAATATACATTTGCACATCACCAGATTTTCAATGATTCTCAAACGACTCACCAAATGAATCAATCTCTCTAAATCCCTCCTTTCCGCAAGCTACTCTGCTCTGATTGGCCAGACAGCTCAGTCTGTTGTGATTGGTCTACTCTGCTCTGATTGGCCAGACAGCTCAGTCTGTTGTGATTGGTCTACTCTGCTCTGACTGGCCAGACAGCTCAGTCTGTTGTGATTGGTCTACTCTGCTCTGATTGGCCAGACAGCTCAGTCTGTTGTGATTGGTCTACTCTGCTCTGATTGGCCAGACAGCTCAGTCTGTCGTGATTGGTCTACTCTGCTCTGATTGGCCAGACAGCTCAGTCTGCTGTGATTGGTCTACTCTGCTCTGATTGGCCAGACAGCTCAGTCTGCTGTGATTGGTCTACTCTGCTCTGATTGGCCAGACAGCTCAGTCTGTTGTGATTGGTCTACTCTGCTCTGATTGGCCAGACAGCTCAGTCTGTTGTGATTGGTCTACTCTGCTCTGATTGGCCAGACAGCTCAGTCTGTTGTGATTGGTCTACTCTGCTCTGATTGGCCAGACAGCTCAGTCTGTTGTGATTGGTCTACTCTGCTCTGATTGGCCAGACAGCTCAGTCTGCTGTGATTGGTTTACCGCGTAATTCCCATTGACACCGACAGCTCTGCGTGTCCTGAGGCTTCCTACACCGTAAACTAAACACAGTAACGAACAATGACGTCGATGCTATGCTAAAAGTGCTACCGCCAGACCCAGAGATCGGCTGAATGGATTTCGAAACTCTAGGGGAGTTGGAAAATGGACCTATTTACAAAATAAGTGGAATGTTCCTTTAAGTGTCAGATTCCAGAATTAAATAATAAAAATAAAAAAAACTTTAAAGCACTCATTTTATTCTTCCAACAACAAAGACTATGGGATATCAAACATAGCAGCCAGGAATAGATCTATGCTGCCTTCAAAAATCAACCAGATGAAGGCACCTTCATAGACGGGACGTCATGCAACACTGGATTTAGACGTGCCTTGATGTCTTTTTCAGGTTTTTGAACACTGTTGTGTCTCAGCGATGTATTTAACACATAATTGCTGCAGGTGTGATACAACACCCTTGACCACCACAAAACGTCCTGTCAGCAAGTCTAGAAACCTGAGAAAGTTGTGCTACTTTCATAGCAATATATTTGATGGCACATTAATTAAATCCATCTGACCTGGTTAAACACAACGTGTCTGAGCGTATGAACTAAATATATCGTGGCCCTGTATTTTACTACAGTGTGACGGGATACTACCGCTAATAAGTACAAATACTACTGACTCTTTTATGCAAATTAGTTCTCTGGAATGCCAGATTTTCTATGGTTCACACAGACAAAACAACATGTAATCACCAGAAAGGGCTAATATTTCAAATCCCCTGGTTGCTTTTCTTCTCTACTATTCACACACATAAGAACTCAATCACAGAAATCACAAAAGACTTACGGATGTAAACCGTGTTGGTTCTGTGTACACATACAGTATCTTTAGAATTTCATGAAAGAGCTTCTTATCGTAGTAGAAAGGCTCAAAAGAAAACTGTGAGACGCACCCACTACTGAGTACATCTTGAGCTTTCTTAGACACATAATGTTTAAAGAGACAAAAGCTTATGCAATTTATGATCGTCACCTGTTAGTACATTTCCATGCTGAGCGATGGTAATGGTACATGAGCCTGAAGCAGGATCCAAGTCTCCAATTCACAGGCCCATTTAAACGTGTGCATTTGGGTCCGGTTTAAAAGTACAAGATTAAGATGTTTTGAAAGGAACCGATTTAATCTCATGGATGAAACGCCTCTGGTTTACAAGAACCAAGAAACCCTTTAACACCCAATTATCCAGGTATTGTACCACACATTTTCAGTGCTTCTTATCTCGAAACCAAAAACCAACTACATTCCATAAAGTAACAGGACACTAACCCACAAATCAACCATTACATATGTTATATGTTTAAGTGTCTGATAAGTGATTAATTTCTGCATTTTAAATAAGGGGGTGGAAAGGCGTAGCATCAAACACTAGTCCCAAACAGATGCGTGCAACAGGTTTGTGGATCCAAAAGAACTAAAAAAAAATTATAAAATAAAAAGATCCACACATGAATATAGGCCAAAAAGCTCACAGGATTTTATTGTCCAGAGGCCACAAATAAAGTGGAAAAGCAAAAGAGTGTAAGGTGGGCAAAATGTTTTCGGGTTCAACCCTTGAAGGGTTACCAGTGCCATGTGTTGCCAAGCATACACCAGTGGTAATTTACAAACTTATTACCGTAATCAATGTAATACACAGAAATCTGACTTTATGCCATAGAAAATTTTTTACATAAATAGTCTGCATAATTATACATACATCACAATAATCTATTCAAATGTATCGGCCAATAAAAGCAATTATTTGAACTATCGGCTGACTGTTTGATGATCAGGGCTGATTGTATCCTGTCAATCAAAAGGGGGCAGAAAAACGTGACTGAAAAGCTCTCATGTTGAATTTAGGGTTAAGTTAACGTAACAATAACGCATTAACAGTTACGCTTCATAAAAGCAGGATCTATTTGACCCTCTGAATCACCTGTAGTTCAGGGTAGCCAGATCCACAGTTTTTCGCTATAACAAACATTATTTGTAATTATTTCTATCCGACCCTGTCTTGACTAGGTCTCACTTGTAAAAGAGGTTTTAACCTCAATGTGATTTTCCTAGTTAAATAAAGGTTTAAAGGGCCCCTATCATGGATTTTTGAAAATGACTGTTCATGTAGTGTGTAATATCGCGTGAATGTGAAAGTGAATGAAAACATCCTGCAAAGTTTTATATCTTAAAGTGCACCTTGTATAAAGTTATTGTCTTTCAAAAGTGAGAGTCGACTCTTGAGTCTATGAAATGAATTGTTTTTGAAACGAGTCATTAGCCGTTTTGTAGTGATGTAGTTACGAAACATTAGCATATTGGCCCCGCCCAGTTATTGCGCGCGCAGACGCAAGTGTAAACTTGATGTCTTGAACACATTCAATACTTCAGCTGAATAGCATCATGTCGAGAAGACGCTGTGTTCTACAATGCAAAGATAGTACAGCCACTTTGTTTTCACCGCCCAGGGACGAGCATGTGAAGGATAAGTGGTTAAAGTTCATATTTGCAACGATACCACAACAGTATATCCCGAACCGTGTTGTGTTCTCATCATTTTAATGACGAATCCTTCACAAACATAAATGAATTCAACTGTGGATTTGCAAGCCGGTTGTTCCTGAAGGAGGGCTCAGTACCCAGTGTATATGGATCAGCTTCGTCCTCCTCCGAATCACAACCTGTAAGTATTATTAATAATGTTTGCTGTTATGTTTTCTGTAGCATGCAGAATACGTATTTTGTTGTTTGTGTTGTGTTGTGTACGCTCTGCGCAGCTTCTAGTTCTCCATGTAACAGCAACGTGTTCGCTCTCAATTGTTTAGAAATATGTCAAATGTTTGTCGTTGTTATTACTTGGTGTAGCTACTACTGCAGTGCTTTATCAATATGCTTCTGCGTTGGGCTAACGCAAATAATGACTTGATTGTGTGTTTACCACCGAGCTGTGGGCTATGGTCGACTCGCTAACATAAACTAGGTCATTTGACCAATCACCGCAGATTAGCGTCACGCAAAGGAGGTGTTTGGGAAAATGAATCGTTAAACGAATCATTTGAGAGTCGTTGAGCAAATCAGGTAAAAAATAAATGCATATTATAAGACAATTAAAGTGTTTTTTGTCCTTGCATGCATGTGAAACTGTTTTTGGGAACTACCAAAACAAAAATAGGAACATTTCAAATGCCATGATAGGGGCTCTTTAAAAAAATTTATAAATCGGTTATCGGCTTTCAAATATAAAGATTCATCAGTTATCGGTTATCGGTATCGGACAAAATGTTCATATAAGTGCATCCATAATCAAAAGTAACAAGCCCAAAGCTCTTTGTGATTATTGGATGCACTTATATGAACATTTTGTCCGATACCGATAACTGATGATTCTTTATATTTGAAAGCCGATAACCGATAACCGATTTTTTTTTTAAACCTTTATTTAACTAGGAAAATCACATTGAGGTTAAAACCTCTTTTACAAGTGAGACCTAGTCAAGACAGGGTCGGATAGCAGGATTAAACAGATAACAAGCAACAATAAGAAACCAATCACAACATCATTCGATACAACAGAAAACACAACAAAACAAGTCTCCACAACAAGATGTTATACAACACCAAGACACAACACAGCAACACAAACATTTAGGTATTACATAATACCTTACATAGTACTATTCTGCATATATTGATATATTGGCCGATAAATCTAAATCCAAATTATTATATAATTTTTGAGAGCCTGATTACAAAAATAAAAGTCTCATCAGTTGCCAAACACACAATTATAATGTTCTCATTATAATTTCATGTAGCCGATATGACAGACTCGCGCTGCTCGTGTTGCACTTAAATGTATTTTCTTTTTTTTAAGTGATTCCAATCATATTTAAAGCAATTCAAAACCATCATGTTGAACAGTGCGCATCTGAAGGAAATAATACATTATTTATTGGCTTTAATATATCGGACAAATTTTCTTATCAGGCCGATAACGATAACATTAAAAATGAACATATATCGGCCGATACCGATATGGTGGCCGATATATCGTGCATCTCTACTTCTGATAAGAAACAAAGTCTCAGCTTTCAAATTCAGTCAATTTTATCATGACATTCAAACAATAAATGGCGTTTTGTTCTCTTAAATGTGAGTCTCTCTCAGTTCAAGCAGCAGCACAAGTCTTTTCTTCTGCTTTAAGACGAGTAGCATGAAAAAACATGCATGAACAAAAGTATGTTGAAATATACAGTACAACTTACTGAAATGAATCATGTCTCGCTAAATCAGTGTTTCAACCGCAGAAAGACGTCAATAAAACATCAATGTGAACAATGTCACCTCAGGAAAGTTATCAGTGTTCACAGTTCATTAGTTATCTGTAAAAACACCAGAGATAGTCTATTTACTGTTAATGACATAATGTATGTTTGAATAAATGTAAGTGTTTATGAAAACAAATGATTTATTGTGTGAATATTCATTATAATGCACTGCGCTGGTGTATCACGTGCTTTAGTTTATGCTATAGCTGCAGTGAGGTTGTCGTGTTTTCTGAAAGGAATCTTTTATAAACAAATCTTTTTGCTTTAAGGAAGATTAACAAGGAATATACATGAAGTCTCAACACATAATAGCCTCTTGTTTACTGTAACGCTTTCTTGGTGATATCAGTTGTGATTTTAATGACAAAATCACAAACCAGTCGCAAGAAAAGATAAACTTGAGATATATATACAGTACATTGAAGAAAAGCACATTTAATTTGAATTAAACAGTGTACTTTATTCTTTGTGAAGGCATTAATGACACATATTTTCCTCACGTTGAATCCAGTTTTAGCTCACAATGACTTTAAACCATGTGAGCGTTGGACACACTGGAAACTGTGATGCTCTGAATATCATTCCTCTAAAATCATCACCAGAAAATTCCATATTTGAAAAAAAGTGAAGCGAGTTCATTACAGCTTCATTTTTTACTGAAGTAGCCTACAAATACATAAAATGTGAATACAAAACAATATATTTCAACAATGTTATATTTCCCCCTTCACTCCCCTTGTCAGGAGTCTATTCATGAGTTATCAAGAGAGTGGGAAACATTGACAATGATAAAATTGATGTTTGGTGGATGGAAACATTCCTGTAAGTGACGTCGTAGAGTTATACAGTAACACTGATGGAGCTGTTCTCAGAACAAAAGATGTTCACATGCACTGTCTGGCCTTTTCTCTCGCGCTAAACGTCTCTCTTTAGCCCTACTGTGATAATGCATGCTGGATGTATATTGTGCGGCACTAAGTGGGTAGAAGGGTCAGTTTTGGTGAAACTGCATTGATTGTCAAGCATAATTTAAAATAGTTTTTAACTACAGTCAATGTACACTTTATATGTGGGGAGAGTGCAACAACATCTTTTAAGTCTATCAATATATATATATATATTTCTAAATCTATTTATCAAGAATAGGTGAAATAAAATCAGTTAAGTTATCAGACAAGAAAAAGAGCACTGGTATTGGGAAAATAATAATAATAAATATCTCCCAACTGATACTGTAAACTAGGAAACCCTCTCATTTGGTACCTCACTTTGGGCTGTCAAATTATTAATCACGATTAATCGCATCCAAAATAAAAGTTTGTGTTTACATAATAAATGTGTTTGTACTGTGTAAAATTATTTTGTATATATAAGTACACACACGTGCATTTATATATTTAAGAAAAATTTGTTATTTATATATATATAATATAAATTATATATAAATCTATATATAGTATATACATGCAAATATTTCTTAAATATATACAAGCATGTGTATGTATTTATATATATAAAATAATTATACACAGTACACACACATTTATTATGTAAACACAAACTTTAAATCATTTGACAGCCCTAAAATACTAGAGGTTATTATTGACAACAGAGCCCAAACTATTATATTCAACTGCTTTTTATTTTCAGATATAATAATTACACTCAAATAAAAACTGAAATGTTTGTTTGTATACAACTTAACTGCACATTAGGTAGTTTTGTGTCTCACAATGAGAGAATTAAGAGGTTTTAAACTTTTTAAACTAATAACGTATGATACTTGATATTATGATTCATCTCTGTGAATAAGTTCGAACTACAATCAATTCAAAAATCCTATTCAGCGATTTATCTCCATCACAATTCAAAAAAGTTTCCACAGAGAAGAGTTTAAACGTTTTACTAAAGTGGGTTAATATTGCGTTACGTTCATTAAGCATTGTTAAATGAAATGATTGGGGTTTTATTTTGTGTAACTCACTGCGGAATAATAAATTAAAAAAACATTATTTTAAAGTAATCGAATCACATTTGCAAATAAATGCTATAATGAATAGATGTATAATTTGTTATCCCTCACTATTTCTGCCTCTGCTTGTTAACGGTGACCAATAAACTAGCTCTGATAACCTCTGGCCTCAGTCAAACACTCCTGACAGACACAACCAGAGGGACTTTTAACAAGACGTCGCCTATATGAGACAGATTACAGAAAATCAGGAATGTTTGGGTGTTTTTCAACCAACAAAAACAGCTTAAAGACAGAAAAACTAAAGATACAGATAATAAAATAACTTATTTGTCAAGAATATTGCCTGCAGAAAGCAAAAATCAAAGAATCAATGACCCTTAATCATATGACTGCAGCAGCCTCACACACACACACACACACACACTCCACCACAGCTGACTGTGAGCTTATGATACTCAACAGCTGATAGACTCTCTTCTGCGTGAGCTACAGATCAGCAGAAACAACAGATCAGCTTCAACACTCAACTATCATCCTATTTCCTTAAATGCATGTTTTAGAGACAGAGCTTGGCTGACAGAAGATGCTGAGGAAAACCCATCCCTAAACCAGGACTAATGATCTAAATGTCATTGTAAATGCATGAGGGGGAGAAGCATTCAGAGACAACACAACACACTGATCAATAATCACAATTTCACAATGGACTTAAATTAGAAAAATCAGGAGCAATTTACTATGACGGTTCCATTTGTTAACATTAAGTAACAATGGTTAACATGAACTAAAAATGAACACTACTTTTAATACATTACATTTATCTAAATTTCAGCATTTACTAATACATTATTTAAATAAAAATCTGTTCATTTGTGTAGCAAATGCATTGCTCATTGTTAGTTGATTTAACTAGCGTTAACCTTATTGTAGTGTTACCCAAAAATCTTAATATGATCCATTTGAACACATAAATGGACAGAGCGATATGTATTCAATATTTGTAATAGACAGATAGAAAGACAGTCAGAAATGTCTTGTGTTATATTATCAGGTTTATCAAATTTGTTCATTTACCAAGTAAACGGTTTCTGCATGTGTACTCATAGAAGAAAAACAATGAAAAATGTATTTGAATAAAAAAAAAAGCATGCTGAATTTCACTAATTGAACATTTTGTTTCAATGTTGAAAATTCTGCCACATTTGAATTTGTGCCGAATATTATAGGTTATATTTTTTAAACTGACTGAATATTTTAAGTGTAGGATTATTGAATTTTTAATAATGAAAATGTGTGCGAAATATTGAATTCCAGACCCTAATAAAGTACCCCCTGAAAATACAATGGATTAAATGCT
>JAULUF010000025.1:4235000-4325000 GCA_031834385.1 Semotilus atromaculatus
ACCGCGTCACCATCCACTGACGCGCAGAATAGTAAAACACACACGGACAGAAGCGCGTCTGGTGTTACAGCGCCATCACGGGACACGCGCGCACTGATGCTGCTCTCACCAGTGCATCATTCACTTTGAACAAAAATGAAGAACTTTTTTTAGTTGTCTTTTCGACAAATAGACTATATATAAAAAAAATTAATTCTGTCATTATTTACTGCATAATTTACATTGTTTTCATTTCCCCCCATGGAACACAAAAGGAGAAATTGTGAAGAATTTGACTCTGCTCTATTATGGGCTAAAAAAAAACATTTATAGTGAGCTCGGCTGGCAAGCTGAATTTAAGCTGTATGTATTTTCAGTGAAATATCCCCTTAATAAATTTATTTTTGCTGCAATCTTCAATATATTGTCATAACTTTCTATGTTAATCCAGCTAAAACTAATCTTTTTGAGTGTAACCCTCTCCATTTTTGATATTGGTGAATTATTATGTCCTTAGATGTTTACATTTTGTTAAAAAGCATAAAATAATCTACATTGTGGGGAATTTTTTTCTTACTCAGAAATTGCTAGAAAATGTAAAAAAAAATATAGATATTACAAAGGAACAGCAAGTACTAACACATTGAAATAAACTTAATAAAAAATGAAATAAAAAAATAAAATAGCATTTTCTTCTACGTAAAACGTAGCACTCATAATATTGCAAAGTGTGTGTGTGTGTGTGTGTGTGTGTGTGTGTGTGTGGTTCAGATAAATCCCATGAATCCCTACTTCAGATGGGTAGGTTTAGTGGTAAGGTTAGTGTAAGAGGACAGAATATACAGGTTATTTTTGTACAGTAGAAAAACCATTACATTTGGAAAGTCCCCATAAAACATGAAAACACAACATGTACATACAGTACACAACATACAGTAGTAAAAGGTCCGACAACTCTCCCTGGTCCCTCAATCTTCAACTTTAAGAATGGAAACCATGTCGAAGTATGAGTGTGAGTGAACAGGTGCGGGGTCAGTGTATATAGGCCGACACCGACAGCATGCGCTCCATGTGGTTTGGAGAAAGAAACACAATATAAACGGTAAAATATTTAAAACAATTTGATATTGACATGTTCCTAAGTTATATAGATAGGTTAATGCTTATAAAGATAATAAATGCTTGGTTTTTCACTGAAGAAGCATTGAAAGACTGCATGACAACTCATTTATAAACTGTTTCAGCAAGTGTTCACAACATATACAATGTTCTGGATTTAATTTAAAAAAAACACAGTATATAATTTATATACATATTTGGTTTGTGTCTATCACCAGGTTTTAAAAGAATATAGCAACATTACATTTTGTGGTCCAGTAAGTCCTTGTTGCTTCCAAACTCACAGATTTACACATAAAAATATGATCAACTTTCCCTACATTTGAAAGAAACTATGTAATACATACTGTGCATGTAGGTTTTTCAGCATGCATGTGGATAACACACTGAATCAAACTTACAATTATTTTATAGTAAGTATGTACTATTCTATAACAAACCACAAACAAACTGCAGTTCATTTTAAAAATGATCTTAAGTGCCCCTATTATGCTATTTTGAATATTCCCTTTCATGTATTGTGTAATATACTGTAGCTGTTTAAGAATGTAAAAGCTCTGCAAAGTTTCAAAGATCAAAGTGCACGGCAAATAATGTTTCATAAAAGAAAGAATGGATTCTGAACAGCTGAAACGATAGTCTCACTTCATACGTGCGTAACAATGTAACTCATTTGCATAATGTCATCCTCTGTTCTTCATTGGCTGCCTGCGAATAACATTTACTTAGCCCCGCCCTCAACACGGCAGTTTATCTGGGGCTGGAAGAGTTTGGGTCGTGTTGTTCATGTGGAGAAGATTTCCACAGCGAATTCACTTGCTGCGCTTCCAAAGGATGAAGACTATCGGTACTATTACTCTGTATTAGTGGTGGAACGGATCACAAAATTCACGGTTCGGATCAAATAGGGCTTTTGAGCCACGAAAATCAGTAAAAATAAATATATATAAATATATAAATATATGGGGAGGGTCACTTTGCTTTTCATTTATTACTTTAAACCAAGTGAACAGTCAGTAATAAAATAAGAACTAATACTCAAATTACAAGAAGAGATGAATACTAATGAACAAAGTTACAAAGTCTAACAGTAGTATTCAGAAATGAATAATTTAGCCTAAATGTAAAATAACACTATTTGTTCACTGTAGAAATGAAATATTATCCGGAACTGAAATTCCAATGATAAGGGCTTTTCATTTCTCACACGCACTATAAGCGGTCGACCTATCACAACAGACTGAGCCACCCAACCAATCAGAGCACAGCAAGCTCTCAGAAAGAGAGACTGAATCTTCGAACTAACCATTTTCAGACACTTTGAGAAATGAGGTGATGCTGCAATGTATATTATGAGAAAATTAAAGTGGTTTTTTTTTCCTTGGATGCATGTAAACTTGTAGGAGACTCCAAAAACAATTAGGAACCTTAAAATAGCATAACATGCATTTTAACATACTCAAATGTGTAATTTCAGTGGAAGCAAGAAAATCAGATCTAATGTACAAAAAGAAAGCTAGACATTTTACTACATATTTAATTATTTTCAAACACCTAAAACGTTCTGTATATTTCCGGGATAAAATGGAAAAAAAGTCTCAGATTTGCAAAGTGGTTTCTGATTTTGTACTGTATGATGTATGTACATACAAAAAAAGTATACAGTTATATACTTTCACATACTGCTGCGCAACACTTTTTGTAATATTGAGCATTCATATGTACTACTGATTGAGCCAAGTTCAAGTTCTGTTGTAAGGTAACACCGATCAGTATAAGCAGTTTACAGGATAACTATTTCAGGGAATATGTTTAGTAATGCTTAATGCCTCTCTCCCCACTGCATGTTATTGATCAAACTAACACTGCACAACAGAGTTGAGATCTGCACTGTTCAATGGCAATTATACATTATGTAAAGCTGTTTAAAAGGAAGGGCCTATTTCGAGAAAGGTTAGAAAGCCTGACTTCACATATGCAAAATCACTCTCATCTACATCCTGTTTTTACAAGTATAAATATCACTTACAAAGGGCCTTTGATCACCTTCCTGCCTTTCATACGAGTCTTGCAGGTCTCAAGCTAACAGCACACATTTCTGCCATTCTGAATTAAATTCAATTTCTGTTCCTTTAATTTCCACATATATGCAATTACAGATTTTTTTTTTAAATCTGGTATATCCTTAATGTTATGTGTCAGTACTAAAAGATCATGCAAGCAAAAGTACAGACATTATATTCATGACTGTCAAAAATAAGACATAACTGAAAACACATAAATGGAGGGGGTCGTTTGAATGTTCAAAGTAGAAAAACTTCAAAAGAAGAAATCTTGGTTATCTTTAGAAGAATCTCCACAACATCAATAAGGCTGAATTTAAAATGCACTTTCAAGTTTGCAGGTTTTAAATACCATTTAGGAAATCACTGCAACTGTGAAACTGTAGTGTTCCTTCTGTGCGTTCAAGTGCTCCTGGGAAGTGTGTATGTACGAGGAGGGAAGTGTGTATGTACGAGGTGGGAAGTGTGTATGTAAGAGGTGGGAAGTGTGTATGTACGAGGTGGGAAGTGTTTATGTAGGAGGTGGGAAGTGTGTATGTACGAGGTGGGAAGTGTTTATGTAGGAGGTGGGAAGTGTGTATGTAAGAGGTGGGAAGTGTGTATGTACGAGGTGGGAAGTGTTTATGTAGGAGGTGGGAAGTGTGTATGTACGAGGTGGGAAGTGTTTATAGGAGGTGGGAAGTGTGTATAAGGTGGGAAGTGTGTATATATTAGGTGGGAAGTGTGTATGTACGAGGTGGGAAGTGTGTATAAGGTGGGAAGTATGTACGAGGTGGGAAGTGTGTATGTACGAGGTGGGAAGTGTGTATGTACGAGGTGGGAAGTGTGTATGTACGAGGTGGGAAGTGTGTATAAGGTGGGAAGTGTGTATGTACAAGGTGGGAAGTGTGTATGTACAAGGTGGGAAGTGGGAAGTGTGTATATATTAGGTGGGAAGTGTGCATGTACGAGGTAGGAAGTGTGTATGTACGAGGTGGGAAGTGGGTATGTTCAAGGAGGGAAGTGGGTATGTACGAGGTGAGAAGTGTGTATATACGAGGTGGGAAGTGTGTATGTACAAGGTGGGAAGTGAGAAGTGTGTATATATTAGGTGGGAAGTGTGCATGTACGAGGTAGGAAGTGTGTATGTACGAGGTGGGAAGTGTGTATGTTCGAGGAGGGAAGTGGGTATGTACGAGGTGAGAAGTGTGTATGTACGAGGTGGGAAGTGTGTATGTTCGAGGTGGGAAGTGAGAAGTGTGTATATATTAGGTGGGAAGTGTGCATGTACGAGGTAGGAAGTGTGTATGTACGAGGTGGGAAGTGTGTATGTTCGAGGAGGGAAGTGGGTATGTACGAGGTGAGAAGTGTGTATGTACGAGGTGGGAAGTGTGTATGTTCGAGGTGGGAAGTGTGTATGTTCGAGGAGGGAAGTGTGTATGTTCGAGGTGGGAAGTGTGTATGTTCGAGGAGGGAAGTGGGTATGTACGAGGTGAGAAGTGTGTATGTACGAGGTGGGAAGTGTGTATATAACGGGCTACATAAGGTCTATATGAATGGCTCAGCTAAACAGGCCAATAAGACTATTAACTACCATTATTCATTTGAATTATACTAATGTTATACTAATGTCTAATTAAAACGTCTACAAATGTATAAAACTGATCAGAGATCAGTAGACACTTGTTCATTGGTGACTCATGACTCCTCATGATTCATGGGTTGACAGAGATCATCGCCCCCAGCGGTGAACCATTGAAATTTAGAAGTGTTTTGAAACAGTTATGATGTAATGAAGCCTCGTTTACTGAAATCACGTGACTCTGGCAGTTTGATACACACTCCGAACCATTGATTCTGAACAAATATCCAATCAGAAAGCGAGATGATGGAAGACGAAAGCATAACATACGCAGTCATGGCCAGCACAAAGTGAAATTGATGTGGACAGCAGAGATGGAGGATCAGCTTGTTCAGAGACTATTTATATAGAGACATGTCACTTCCTTAATCCTCAATACAACTATATAGCGAAAACCCGTAAACCCTTCTGGAAAGCCAATCGTCTGCTTTTTAATAGTACAGCCGGGAAACATTTAAGCCTATCGTCTGGTTCCACTGACGCATGCGCACAGTTGAGGTTTACGACACCGGAGACGATTTGGCGACAGCCCTGCTTGAACAGAGGGTAACTCTGGTGATAACAACGCGAAGGTAACTACCAAGGTAACAGTTAGTTAAAGCATTTTATACCACAAATATGTTACCTTACATTCTAAGTATTTGCTGTAGAGCATCATGTAAAAGACACAAAATATGTTGTGTTATCAAGGTACGGCATAGCTAGTTAGCCAGCTTGGCACAACACCGGTATTCTGGATAGAGACGTAAATGAAGTTGGTGTCGTGAACCCTTGCGCATGCATAGTAAAGTATAAACTGTGTGGGAAAAGGCGTTTTAAACCTTATTTTGGGGCAAAGTCATCAAACTTTTTACTGCTGTTTCTATACATGCCGTTTTTATGTCCCGGCGACCAGTGAAAGTGCAGTTCTGACTCTCTCCCCATTCATTTAGATAGGAGCCTGGTCTTGTTAGTCCGAAATAGCTGCCCGGAGGCGTTGCCAAGATGGCGGCCGAGTGGCATGACTTGCCTAAAAGGACTTTGGCTTGTTGATTTGTGGCAACAGCATGAATGTTTTTTTGTGAAAATCATTCCAAACACTATCATCTTCCTGCATATCGTCTGCCATGCTTATTCTGAAGTCTCGTGAGATTTTGCGAGATTTCCTGTGTTCACAGTCGAGACTCTGGTCAAAAATCTCTTTGGGCCCTATTTTAACGATCTGAAACGCAAGTGTCAAAGCGCAAAGCGCAAAGTAACTTTGTGGGCGGGTCTTGGGCGCTGTTGCTATTTTCCCGGCGGGATAAATGCCTCTTGCGCCTAGCGCAAATCTAAAACAGGTTGGTCTGAAGTAGCTTCATTAGTCATAGGTGTGGTTTGGGCGTAACGTGAAATAAACCAATCAGAGCGTCATATCACATTCCCTTTAAGAGCATGATGAACGAGGTGCGCTTGTTCCATGGCGCAATACTATTATAACGGCGCATTTACCAGGAGCGCTTCAGAATCGGTTCACAGCCGAGGAGATTGATGTTCTCGTCAGGGCCGTAAAAGAAAGAGAAGTGACATTGGGGATGGGACAAACCCACACAAATTAGCTTCGGTTATTCATTCATATAATAATTTGGGTAAATATGTAAGCTTTATGCCTATTTTTCCCATTGTCATAGACACAACAATGATTTCCCTCGTGTTTTAATATTTTTACTTATAAAATGTATCATTTGCAAAAAGGAAAATGCATCTGTGTAGATGAGAGAATCATCTACAGTGTATGCGTGTTGTTCACACTCTGTATTATGACCAAGCATGTGCGCTTAAAATAGCATCTGAATGTACGCTTAACGCGCCACTGACTTTAGACTAGGTTTTTTCTGGTCAGTGGCGCAATTGTTTTCTGGAACTGCAAAATAGCATGAGGGAAAATTTGCGCCGGAACACGCCTCCTCTTTGCGCTGAACCGCCCCGGGGAGCGCAAGTGTATTTCTTAGTTAACCGACGTGTGTCTGTGGAGGGAAAAGTCCGCTTTGTGCGGGTGCAAAATAGGAATGATACATGCGTCGGTGTACAAAGTCATTTGCGCCGGGTGCAAGATAGGGCCCTTTGTGTGAGGTGTGCTGTCTTTGTCACATCATGGCACACCACACACTATAGGAGCAAAATGGTTAAATCTATGATTTTTTGTCCTGTTTGTGGTTACATTACACATAAAAAATCTTTTGGTGTGTACCCAGCGTAAGTTGTGCGCCTTCATTCCCTGTCCGATCACCGTTATGTTAAGTTGTGTTTGCTATCGCCTGTCTCTCTGCCTGCCTGAGGTATTTAGATTAAACTTTGAGCGTACTGAACTGGATCTGTCTTCGTCTTCCTGCCTGAAACACAACGTGACAGAAGATCGGACCGCCCGATATGGATGAACGGGCAAAGTTCATCGCCTTGGCCAAAAGAGCAACAATTTTTTGGATTATACGAGGGACTTTGTCCGGTTAGCCAAAAACAGCTCCCTCGACGACGAGACCCTGAGGACCTGGTTCCGGATCGGGGCCACATTCAACCAACCCATCGACACCACCAGACACCACCAGACACCACCAGAATCCACCAGACACCACCAGACTGGATTGGAGGGAAACCTCCATCTTGGCTCCTCCCACCTTCGGCTTCACCGGAGACAGACCCTCGGACTTGGAGCTCAACCGGGTTTCCTCGTCCTGCCAGCTCCGCCTTGGTCAGTCGTCCCACCACTTCCGCCACGGACTTGCGGGCCGCCTGTCCTCACTCACACCGCCTCCACCTCCACCGCTCAAGCCTTGTTTATACTTTCGTCTGGCTCCGCAAAATAATCTTTAAACTTCAAGCTGGGATCTGTGGTCCCATCCGCCCAAACAGGGCAAGAAGGTCCTACCATAATCAGATAAGGTGGTTTTATGGGGCAAAGGAATGTGGCCACATGCGCAAGAAAGAGACAATGGGAAGACAGAAACAATCTTTAATACAGACTTTGCTGCATTAGTCATAGACCAACTGATCTATAAATGAACATGCATCCCAGAAACTGTGTAAGTGATTTACTGTCTTGTGTACTATTATGTATATACTATGGTATGCATTTTATTATACAACCAACTAACGGTCAATGTAACCTCACCTGTATCATGCCTCCTACCTAATTAATCCTCATTTAATGACTCTGATGTACATCACCTTCTCTTAGAATGCAGTGTGGATTTGTTATATCTATCTGAGAATTAATGAACAGGAAAAGGTTAAGGCAGAGGTCTAACCACACTTAGGACAAAGACTTGTAAATCTTGCCCCCAGAGGAAACTCCCACCAGAAAGTCCACCCTTCTCATTGGTAAAGCAAACCCGGAGAGTTGGGATCTTTTGCAGGCTTTATTAGAGACAGTCCACAGTGACCTCGCCCTCTTGGTTTTTGTCAGTCGGCCGCAACACTGCTTCTGCTGATACTGGGACTTGTAAATTTACGCTGGGACTTGTAAATCTTGCCCCCAGAGGAAACTCCCGCCAGAAAGTCCACCCTTCTCATTGGTAAAGCAAACCCGAAGAGGTGGGATCTTTTGCAGGCTTTATTAGAGACAGTCCACAGTGACCTCGCCCTCTTAGTTTTTCTCATCTGGTCGCAACACTGCTTCTGCTGACACTGGGGACCGCAGGCTTTGATCCAACCAGCCATGTGCTCATGCAGGAGAGTGAAGACTCTCTCACAAAAGAACCAAGGACAATCTCAGGAGTTTGGAACAACGACTCCAACCATCAACGACTCCAACCACCTACTCTTCCGACTTCATCCCTTCTCCTGGGTGCTCGGCGTGGCCTTAGCAGGGCCCAGGGCCCCAGGCCGTGATTCAACCAGTTATGTGCTCAGGGGGAGAGAGAGAACTTTCAATCAACTTCCACATTTTGACACTCACAGAATCAACAACTTCCATTTTCAACAACTTCAAGAACTGTGTACCCCGGCACTAAAAATTCAATTAAATGCTTTGAAAATGAAATGCTGATGGTTCTTTTCATAGTTTACATGTTTTTGTTTTTCATAGTTAGATGGATCTTCTCCATCGTCCCATTTCCGGTTTCCAATTTCATCCTGTCACTTACCTATTTATGTATTTATATATGTATGTTTGTTTAATGTAGTTATGTTTGTGATTTAGTTAAGAAAACTTGTGCACAACATGTATTTGGTTCTGATTTGCTTGCAACACAAAGTCCCTTTACGATTCTGATCTTGTTACATGCTCAAAGCGCTGTACATGCTAAGAAATAATTATTCTTCTGTGGCCATGGAAGGTACCTTTTTCTTAGAATAAATTAATAATCAAAAGAGTTTGTTCAAAAGAGAGAGGACAAACTGATTAATTGATTGTAATATTAATTCAGCCACATCAAGTTAATCCAATTAACTGTCCCAAATTTTCATAATTAATCATAACTAGTTGTTATTGGTTATTAATATTCCATAGAGCTGATTCGTTACAACGCGCTCGTCGTTGTTCTATTCTGTGAAAAGACAGGGGGCGACTCAAGTAATTATCCTCTTAACCATCAGGAATCAACAGTGAGAAGAAGAAAGGTCCACATGTGACAATGTTTATTTTAGTACATCACCACCAATAACACTACAAAAATAATCGTGTAAAATCCAGTAAACCCTGAGAATACAATTTGTGACATTAGAACAAAATATGTGGATATGAAAACATGTATGAAGGCTATACAACTAAATGAACAATCTCACTAATCTCACTGGCTAATTTCACTAAACATTTCATTAAGTTTCGTGGACATTTTATAAAACATGGATCTTTATTTGCTATTGTAGGCTCATTTAGTAAATATAAGCAACTGATTTATACACGCAAACTGGGTGCCGGTGCGGTGAGATGTACATGCTCGGGCAGATTCGGCTCAAAGTCGTTCATCCTCGGATGCTGCGCCGCGCGCTGTTACAAAAAAAGCCGTGCACACCGCCAAGCGAAATGTGGCCTTGTGTACCCAATGCTCACGATCGCCCACACCACAATGACGTCATTTTTGGCGCGCACACCTTCGCGCTCGTGCGGACGCGTCGAGTATAAACAAGGCTTCAGTCTCCCTCAGTCGTCACCCAGAAGTCGACGGCCCTGCCAGCAACATCTTGGCTCCTCCCTCTATCGACTCCACCGTGGGCTGTCGGCTCTGGGTCTGTCATCAGCCAACCAGCATCTTCGCCATCAGGGGGCATACGTGCATAGAGAAGCCCAGGTAGCAGCAGTGCAGATCTCTGCCAAGGAAACTCCTCTATAAACAGCCCATGGCTGCGTTCCAGTCCACTTTTAGACACGCACTTGCAAACTTCCCTTAGCACTCCCCCTCGGGGGAATCCCTGCCGCCATTTTGAAGTGCGTTCCAATCCAAAATTGTCATGCCCTTCACTCGCTAACTTCCCTCCATCTCGTTCACTCGGATGTACGTCATTGCTTACGTTGCATGAGTGCCCATTGCGGGACCTGTGCAATAGGCTGAATAGGCTCTATGCACGAACGCTGCAGACGTATTTCCGGAAGAATCTCAGCCAGCGTCTTTACTTCCGCATAGCGCGTTCTATAGTGAAAAAAACTTGAATAAAATAAATTTTCTCAGAATCGGAGACAACGATTTTAGAAACTGATTCGCTAGTCGGATTTAGCATGATATGAGAGAATACTCACCCTCAAAGTTGTCGATGTAGCTCGAAATATATAATTTAAAGCAGTTCTCTTTCTCACTCTAATGTGTGACAGATAACTGCCTCACAATATTGTTAACATCATTCACGTTAACCGCGGAAAGTTTTAGTAAACAGCGAGTGTAATTTGGCATTATCTCCACCTAATGCAAAAACGGCTTCAGACGCAGCGGCGGATGTGACTGGGCGGGCTGAGACAGAACGCGGAAGCGATCGTGCATAGAGCCTATTGGACCGTGCTAAGCCCTTAATCACTTAAATCCACTATAGGGTTTATTATTTAATTTTTTATTTTTTATTACAAAATTGTTTAATGCAGCATTCTATATGTATATAGGTGTGTTTGAGTTGTTTAATTTTTTTTTATTTATAATTAATATATCATAGAGTGGTGGGGTAAATTACTATGAAAAAACTATGTGTTGACATCGCAATCGTGTTGCATTGTGGTATATGGAGCTGCCTGAAGTGTACATATAAAGTAGACTTGCTCCCTCGCTCAAAATCGAGGGAACGAGGGTCTGTCCATATAAACTTCCCTCGTTCACTTCACGAAGTGGAACGCACTTCAAAATGGCGGCAGGGATTCCCTCGAGGGGAAGTGCTTTTGGAAGTTCGTAAGTGCGTGTTTAAAAGTGGACTGGAATGCAGCCTAGTTCATATAACTTCAGGCAGCTCCATATACCACAATGCAACACGATTGTGACGTCCCTGCAGATCTCGTCTAACCACCACCACCACCACAAACAACTCTATGATATATTAATTCTCTTCTTTTTTTTTTTTTTTTTACAACCCAAACACACCTATACACATTTGGATGCTTCATTAAACAAATTCTTAAAGGGAAAAAAATATTCAAATAATAAATTAACTCCATAATAAATTAACTCCATCTCAACTCCAATTAACTCCATTAACTCAGCGCACGATCTGAAACGCAAGTGTCAAAGCGCAAAGCGCAAGTAACTTTGTGGGCGGATCCCAGCGCTGTTGCTATTTTCCCGGCGGGATAAATGCCTTTTGCGCCTGGCGCAAATCTAAAAGGGGTTGGTCTGAAGTAGCTTCATTATTCATAGGTGTGGTTTGGGCGTAACGTGAAATAAACCAATCAGAGCGTCATATCACATTCCCTTTAAGAGCATGATGAACGAGGTGCGCTTGTTCCATGGCGCAATACTATTATAACGGCGCATTTACCAGGAGCGCTTCAGAATCGGTTCACAGCCGAGGAGATCGATGTTCTCGTCAGGGCCGTAAAAGAAAGAGAAGTGACATTGGGGATGGGACAAACACACACAAATTAGCTTCGGTTATAATAATTTGGGTAAATATGTAGGCCTAAGCTTTATGCCTATTTTTCCGATCGTCATGGACACAACATATTAATACTGTGAAGCTGCTTTGATACAATCTCTATTGTGAAAAGCACTATATAAATATACTTGACTTTGACTGGACAACAATGATTTCCCTCGTGTTTTAATATTTTTCCTTATAATAATGTATAATTTGCAAAAAGGAAAATGCATCTGTGTAGATGAGAGAATCATCTACAGTGTATGCGCGTTGTTCACACTCTGTATTATGACCAAGCACGCGCGCTTAAAATAGCATCTGAATGTACGCTCAACGCGCCACTGACTTTAGACTAGGTTTTTTCTGGTCAGTGGCGCAATTGTTTTCTGGAACTGCAAAATAGCATGAGGGAAAGTTTGCGCCGGAACACGCCTCCTCTTTGCGCTGAACCGCCCAGGGAGCGCAAGTGTATTTCTTAGTTAACCGACGTGTGTCTGTGGAGGGAAAAGTCCGCTTTGCGCGGGTGCAAAATAGGAATGATACATGCGTCGGTGTACAAAGTCAATTGCGCCGGGTGCAAGATAGGGCCCCATTGCTGATTCCAAGTGATCAAGGGCTTAGGACGTTCCAGTTCAGCCCATTACAGTTTCCGCCAGTAGTGGGCACTCGTAAGCAATGACGTACATCCGAGTGAACGAGACGGAGGGAAGTTAGCGAGTGAAGGGCATGACAATTTTGGACTGGAACGCAGCCCATGAAGATGAGATGGCCCTAGTGGAATGGCAAGTTAGTCCCCAGGGCAGTGTCTCACTGCCGCCTTGTAAGCCAGCGTAATGTTCTCTACTATCTAGTTCGACAACCTCTGATTCGACACTGGAGCACCTTTCTTCACACCACCATAGCAGACAAATAACTGGTCTGACTGTCTCTAAGTTTTAATCAAAATATCTTTATTTGTGTTTCTAAAATGAACACGAATTAAGATATTTTTTTATTAAATCTGAGAGCTGGATCACTCCTCCATAGGCTTCTAAGGGACTGAAACTTGTTCTCCCGAAAAGTTATTAAAAACATTGTTAAAACAGTCCAAGTGACTACAGTGGCTCAATCTTCAGTTTATTAAGCGACGAGAATACTTTTTGTGCGCAAAAAAAACATCGACTTTATTAACTATTAAATTCGGCCTCTTGTAGTAAAACTGCGTATCGCTTCAGTGGTGGACGTCACACGCATCACACACATGACCAGCTTCGGCCAATAGTGAGCCTGCGTGTGACGTAGCACTACGCTATCACACTACGCCATCACACTACGCCATCACACTACGCCATCATACTACGCTATCACACTACGCCATCATACTACGCCATCACACTACGCCATCACACTACGCCATCACACTACGCCATCACACTACGCCATCATACTACGCTATCACACTACGCCATCATACTACGCCATCACACTACGCCATCACACTACGCCATCATACTACGCCATCATACTACGCCATCACACTACGCCATCATACTACGCTATCACACTACGCCATCACACTACGCCATCACACTACGCTATCACACTACGCCATCACACTACGCCATCATACTACGCCATCACACTACGCCATCATACTACGCTATCACACTACGCTATCACACTACGCCATCACACTACGCTATCACACTACGCCATCATACTACGCCATCATACTACGCCATCACACTACGCCATCATACTACGCTATCACACTACGCTATCACACTACGCCATCACACTACGCTATCACACTACGCCATCACACTACGCCATCACACTACGCTATCACACTACGCCATCACACTACGCCATCACACTACGCCATCACACTACGCCATCATACTACGCCATCACACTACGCCATCACACTACGCTATCACACTACGCCATCACACTACGCTATCACACTACGCCATCATACTACGCCATCACACTACGCCATCACACTACGCTATCACACTACGCCATCACACTACGCCATCACACTACGCCATCATACTACGCCATCACACTACGCCATCATACTACGCTATCACACTACGCTATCACACTACGCCATCACACTACGCCATCATACTACGCCATCACACTACGCCATCATACTACGCTATCACACTACGCTATCACACTACGCCATCACACTACGCCATCATACTACGCCATCACACTACGCCATCATACTACGCCATCATACTACGCTATCACACTACGCTATCACACTACGCCATCACACTACGCCATCACACTACGCCATCACACTACGCTATCACACTACGCCATCACACTACGCCATCATACTACGCCATCACACTACGCCATCATACTACGCCATCACACTACGCCATCACACTACGCCATCACACTACGCCATCACACTACGCCATCATACTACGCTGTCACACTACGCTATCACACTACGCCATCACACTACGCCATCATACTACGCCATCACACTACGCCATCATACTACGCCATCATACTACGCTATCACACTACGCTATCACACTACGCCATCACACTACGCCATCATACTACGCCATCACACTACGCTATCACACTACGCCATCACACTACGCCATCATACTACGCCATCACACTACGCCATCATACTACGCCATCACACTACGCCATCACACTACGCCATCACACTACGCCATCACACTACGCCATCATACTACGCTGTCACACTACGCTATCACACTACGCTATCACACTACGCTATCACACTACGCTATCACACTACGCCATCACACTACGTTAACTGACGAGGCCAACAGAGATGGAAATTAGTAGTTGAAATAAAGTCGTTATTTTTGTTTGTTTTTGCGCACAAAAAGTATTCTCGTCGCTTGATAAACTGAAGATTGAGCCACTGTAGTCACTTGGACTATTTTAACGATGTCTTTAATAACTTTTCGGGAGAACAAGTTTCAGTCCCTTAGAAGCCTATGGAGGAGTGATCCAGCTCTCAGATTTAATAAAAAAATATCTTAATTCGTGTTGCGAAGATGAACGAAAGTCTTACGGGGTTGGAACAACATGAGGGTGAGTAATTACTGACAGAATTTTCATTTTTGGGTGAACTAACCCTTTAAGAGTTTGGAATGACATCATAGTGAGTAACTGATGACAATTAAAAAATGTTGGGTGAACTCTCTCTTCATGAAACTGCAATGCCAACCCACTTCTGTGAGCGGAAGATGGTATCATTATTTTTCGGGAATTATTAGGTTGGGGGAAAGGGAATCTAATATGACAAGTGATTGGAAGTAGAGATTGAAGAAAAAGTGTTAGGCTTTGTGACTTCAGCCAAAAATTAAAGTTGGTGCAGAAAAGCACAGCATTTTTTTATATCACAGATGAATCATGCATAATAAAAGCAGGGTTGTGTATTAGTAAAGGGGTCATAACATGGATTTTTCCTTCGTCCTCTTGTCGGCAGACTCAGGCACGTGGAGTAAAGTGAGCCTGCATCTGTATCAGTGTAGACAGCATCAGGGATTATGATCAGGGTTATATTTGCTTTTGATGCAACGCTCGAATCCAGTGTAAGCAAGTATGGAGCTTATGACAAAATATGACAATTGGCAAAAAATGCTCCGTTCGACTTTTCTGAGATCCTCGACTCTTCCCTGTGGATGACCTGTGACCTACTTTCTGTACGATCTGAATTTTCTGCGTTTTGAATTTTAGAAAACTGAATTTGAATTCCGAATTTCTTCTTCATCTTGAAAACTTGAATCTGTATTTTTTTTAAACAGGATATTTGCAATCTAAGAATTTAGAACAAAAAAACAGATGTTTGAAAATACATGTCTATCAAATTCAGCCATAAAAACATTTCAATTCGTTAAATTTCAAATGTTCAATATTCGTTTAAAGAAATCAAATTCAGAACTATTTAAAAATCCACAATTTATTTAATTTTGTTAGATTACAATTGTCAATAATTAAAATTGACACAATTCAAATTCAAGGGTTCGGGGACATACTGATCAGAAACATTGATTTCTGGATCTACATCTGTGCATTTTAAGACATTTGAAAGCCAAAAATGGTTAAGAAATAGCTTTCAAAACCATGTGAGTGGACAGAATTATTTGTCAATTTTTTCTCTCTCCTCATCTCCATCACTCTTCCTGTTTCTCTCTGTCTCCTCATCTCGCCCTGTCTCTTCCCCTTCTCTGACTTATAGGCTGTGTCCGAAATCTCCACTCAAACCACTACTCCCTACCTCCTATGTAGGGGGTAGGGAGTAGAGCACTATATAGTGAGCTCACCAGCATAATAGAAACACCACTTTCGGACACTACTCGATCGTCTCTCGGCGACGTTGATTACGTCATTGCTGTCGCCCGTCCGTCTTTTTTACAATCAGCGCAATGCATGATGGTACGTAGGGCTTGGGTTAGTGACCATCGGTTGTACACTACTTTTCAAAATGCATTCTGGGATACATTGAGTGAACTATATAGGGTATAATAATCATCACTATACATTCGGACAGCACTACAAAATGGCGAGCTCACTATATAGTCCACTATAGTGAGTAGTGGGAGATTTCGGACACAGCAATAGTCTTTTGATTTTCATCTGTGGGACAACTGATATTTAGCCTATGTCTATATGCCTATATTTGCCTGTGTGATGTCACAGATCCCGCAACATCCAAACGAGATGTTTTTGGAGCTTGATAAAATAAATGCTTGTTTATAATGAGGAGGATGTTTTAATGGCACAAAGACCCCTTTAAGAAAATAAATACGGTACATTTTGAGTTCATGTTTATTAAGCTTATCCCTGCTCACTTTTAGAGAGGGTACAATCAAACAGTCAAAACAATTTATTTGAAAATGTAATGTAAAGTAACTACTAGACCTATTAGAAAATATACTTTTTAACGTATTACTAATGCTAATACCCAGCTAACAGGGAACGTTCCCATAACTTTCACTAAAGTTATGTAAAAGTTAGTAAAAAACATTCAGAAATAACGTATTCATAACATTTTCAAAATTATTGAATAGAATGTTCCTTTAACAATGGGGATGAACAAAGGAATGTTCCTTGGTTAAATAACATAACCAAGAAAAAAAAGTTCTTAATACATTAAAAAAAAACTGGACGTTTTCAAAGTTTAATAAACATTCAGAATTTTTTTTTTTCATAACCTAATAGGACTGTTAGCAAAACATTCTAAGAACATATTTGTATTGACTGGGAATGATGTCTGAGGATGTGTTGGTAATGTGACTCACTCTATTTTAGTGGTCTGGTCAGTGTCACATGCTGTGTGTCTTATAAGTCAGCATATACCTACTGGTTTGCGTGTGGGCGTGAGTTGCACGGAGTGGTAAAACTCAGGCTGGACTCTCTTCTTCACCTTCCTCTTCCTCACGCACGCGCTCGAGTCAGGCTCGCTCTCGACCAGCGGCTTCTCCTCAGACACACGCGCGCGCGCGCTTCTCCTCGCATGACGTGGACTGTGACGACATACCTGTCAAACAATGACCAAATAATATCAAACAATCACTGCATATCGACTCTGAGTATTGTTGTATTATGTTATGACAATGACGATAATTGTTGTTAATGTTTCTTTTTTTTTTTTTAAGCATTTGGCCTAATAAAAAATTAATTTAAAAAAGGGTTCAGGAAAAACAAATCACTGCATATCACAAAAACTATGAAATGCTACAAATTATTTCATTTTATTTCCATATCCTAATATCCATATATATATATATATTTTTTTTACTTTTTTTATATTTACTTCTTGGTAGCTTTACCTGTATAGGCCTATATATAAAAAGTAGCATATAATTATTTATCGGTCACACATGCGCAATGCGCATTTCACGCAGTTGCTTAGGATACAATTTCTCCATCAAGATGAAAGTGACTAGATATCTATCAAACAAAAGGGAACATTTCATGACAATCTGATTATTTTTTTAATGATTTGCTCTACTTTTCCTCTTTCTATGACCTTGACAGATGGAGCAAGAGAAAGAGATTTACCTCAGAGCGAAAATGATGCGACCGGAAACCAGCTTCTAGAACAAATGGGAATGATTGAAACAAACCCCACATGCATTCAGTCACATTGTGTCTTAGAGATGCTCTTCAAATAACTTTGTCTGGTCTTGAAATAAAGGACACTTTATTAAGTAGCTACACAACAACAACAACAAACGATGAAAAATGAAAGCTCGCGCACTCGCATGCCGCACTCGCGCGCATCGACGACAGTCTCTTTTTAAACCCATACGAAGCGAAGAATGAATGTAAATGTCTAATAAATACTGAGGTTGTGCATGCAACATGCATGTTATCGCAATGGCATGCTATAGAAACAAGTATATATTATAGGACATAGCCTATAATGCGACTCGACTATACTCACCACGACTCCTTGAACGCCTCGTAAGCACAGATTTTATGGGAATTTTCTCATTACGGAGCTTCCGATGCCAGCAACAGAGAAACAGAATCGTGGCGATAGTTCCTAGCAAAAGCAATAACAGCAATAATACACACTGAATACTTAAGGGTCTCAATAAGACCAAAAAAGCCGCAGCAATCATTGCGATGTAGGGCAGCCACTCCTACACGTATAGCCTAGATTCCTCTCCTTATGTAAATACTATGAAAGGCTATTTCATGCTGTGATGCCTCACTTGTAGGTCCCCGACATATAATCTATCTCATGGTGTCTGTACTTCTGTAATGGACCACAACAAGCCATGACTCAGCAGGTGCCGCTGTTTTTACAGCTCATGCAGGGCATCATCAGCATCAGCATCTGAGCTCAGCAAAGCTCAGTACAGCCTCTGCGACGTCTAACTCCAGCGTCTGCATGCATCTTCAAATGCCCACGTGATGTGTCTTCTTTACACTCTTAAACAATAAAGCGTCTTTATTGGCATGAGCTTCCATTTAGAATCTTTAACACCCATGGAACCGTTCCTCAAAAAAGGTTGATATAGTGGAATTCGAAATGTTGGATTTTTAATTCGGCAAGTGGATTTTCAGTTGAGGATTTTTATATAGTGACTTCTTAAAACGTTCTTCAAACTAAGAAAAAGGTATTTTAAAGGTGTCATGACATGGAGTTTTTTTTTTTTTAATTATTTTAATATGTTCCTTAAGGTACACTTATGTAAATAAAGTTTTTTTGCACAAAAATAAATAAATAATCATATATATATATATATATATATATATATATATATATATATATATATATATATATATAGGCTATATAGGCTATATTTATGCAGAAAACGACCCTCTGTCTGAAATGATCCGTTTTAATGCGCCGCTCCTTTAAGGCTTGTCGTCAGTGAAGGCAATTCCTATGATTGGCTGAAGTCATTGCACAGGAAACAGTGGCCCTGTCCCAAATGGCACCCTAAGGCCCAATCCCAAATGGCACACTTCATGTGCACTTTCGGTCTTGTGGACTTACAATGGCTGCCGCGTGCGCGTGTCCGTTAAGTCCGTGAGACCGCAGTGTGTCCCATTTGTCATTTTTAGATCTCAGAAGGGTGCTCGCGAGCTCCCCCAAGTGGTCGATTTGCGCCCTTGATGCGCACTTTTGCCGAGCCCACCCACGCTGATGCGGACTCCACAGCAGACTTCTTCCCAACATTCAAAGCGGCGTTACGTCGCGAAAGTGCGGACTCAGAGGAAGACCGCGAGTGCTTAGGCTTCCATTTGGGACAGGGCCTAAGCACTCGTGGTCTTCCTACAAGTCCGCACTTTCGTGAAACGGCGCTTGTCGGAAAGAAGTCTGCAGCGGAGCTCACATCAGCGCTCACAAAGAGTGCATCGAGGGCGCATATTGACCGTAAAGAGGGCGCTTGCTGGCGTTTTTCTGACACCCTATACGGTCTCACGGACTTAAAGGTTGTATCAGTGATTTCAGGCCCAAAAATAAATGATCACATTCATCCAATCTTTCCTAACGATCCGCTAGCTGCCCACCCCATAAGCATGCCGTCCAAAAAACGCGTCTCTGTAGGCTGCCTAGGCTCTGAAATCTGCACACAAAAACAAATGGGTACAACCACCACTCAAAACCAAATAAACAGTGTTTCAACCAATCACCGACAGTGGCGTGAACGAGCTCAAAACCTCACAACACCCGCCCCTGTCGGTGATTGGTTGAAACACTGTTTATTTTGGTTTTGAGTGGTGGTTTTACCCATTTTTTTTGTGTGCAGATTTCAGAGCCTAGGCTGCTTACAGAGACACGGTTTTTGGGGTGGGCAGCTAGCGGATCGTTAGGAAAGATTGGATGAATGTGATCATTTATTTTTGGGCCTAAAATCACTGATACAACCTTTAACGGACACGTGCACACAGAAGCGATTGTAAGTCCACAAGACTGAAAGTGCATTTGAAGTGTGTGCCATTTGGGACAGGGCCATCATCTCCCACTCGTTGTTGCATGTGAGTATGTCTGTGTCCGAAATCCCCCCTACATCCTTAAATATGCCACTATTTGAAGGGACAGCCGTTTGTAGTGGTGTCCGAAACCATAGTGGACGGGAATGCTGTCGGGATATACACTGACCCCGCACCTGTTCACTCACACTCATACTCTGACATGGTTTCCATTCTTAAAGTTGAAGATTGAGGGACCAGGGAGAGCTGTCGGACCTTTTACTACTGTATTTACACATGTTGTGTTTTCATGTTTTATGGGGACTTTCCAAATGCAATGGTTTTTCTACTGTACAAAAAAACCTGTATATTCTTCTGTCCTCTTACACTAACCTACCAGTAAACCTATGATCACACAAAACGTTGTGCATTTTTACATTTAAAAATCCCCATAATGTGGGATTTATCTGAACCACATGCATACACACAATTGCAATATTACGAGTGCTAGCGATTTCAAACACAGCATAAGTAAATCTGAACACACCAGTGTGTACGGTGTGATGCTGTATATAACTATTGGTCAGATGTATTTGCCCGTGTGACGTCACAAACACTCGTGAGTCATTTTTGGAGCTTGATTAAATAAATGCTTTGTTTTAAACTCTGAAACTTGCAGGATTTTTTAATGGCACAAAGACCTCTAAAAGATTGAGCAAATTTGATTCGTCATGTCATGATCCCATTAAGAACTGTTGACTGAAAGGTTATTTGAGGAACCCAAAAAGGTTCTTCCATTGCATCACTGTAAAAAAAAAAGAAGAAAGAAAAGAATTTGGAACCTTTATTTGACAAACATTAGCCATTTTAATAAAATTAGCTTTGTTGTTTATGCATGTATATTTGTATTTATTTATTATTTTTCCTTATTTTCTTGATGTTCGGGTTTGTTGATGTTTGCAATCTGTAAAATGTAAAAATTCAATAAAGATAAAGTATGTCATACAAAAATTGTTTTTGTGGTGAATTCTTTCATTCAGCTTCACGAAGCTGCATGCGGACTTAATTAACACGTTCATTAGGACATCATGAACTGTTTTTACTTTTAGTGACTTACTCTTCAGCAGAGGTGATTTATCAAAGCATCAGAATCAGATTTAATGGCAGCGCACATTAAGGAATACGCCTATGGTGGCAGTGATTGGCACTCAGTGATTTGTGGGTGTTCAGCATTTCCAGGGGCCGGCACCAACTACACACCCCTTTCCCTTTGTGACATATTAATCAGCAATATTATTGATTTGGCTGCACTGACACTGAGCTGAATGATGACATCACTGAAATCTGCAGAACTGCTTTATAGCTGATTTTAACTCATTTCATATTTAACGATCTTTTCACAGTTATTGAACTGAACTGAATCAGCAGAACAATGACAATATTGTCATTTAACAGCATAACTGAACTATGTTTGCATAATTAAATCATAATTTTCCTGTTTATCCCTGTAAAACATGCTTTGAAATAATTGGAATAAATAGGCTATATGAATAAAGGAGACTTACTACTTATTTTGCAGTCTCTTTCTAAAAACACTCAACCTTTTTTTCTACATTTGTAAATAAACTGTTAAATCTTTATCTAATATAATCTTTAAATGTTTTTTTTTCTCAGTATGAAATACAATAATGAATAATTTTACAAATAAAAAACTTTATTGGGGGCCAAAAATAGGGCCCCCAATAAATAATAATTTGCACAAATGTAAAAATGTTAATGATATCCTGAAACAAAAATGATAGAAAACTAATAGACCTATGTTATATATGATTTTATCCTTCTGGGTGTCTGTTGGGGCCAAAAGCGGCCTCTTGCCTCTTATTGGTTAATTTCGGCCCTGAAAACATTACTGTAAAAAATACAGTGAAGAAGTTTCCAACATTACAGCAGCAATTTGGTAACTGTATAGTTTTATAACATTTTAATGTTATGTTCCTTTATACATATATAAATTGATTCATAGGCCTACTTGAAAAAAAAAAAACTATTAATTACAAAATTAAAAATGACATGTATTGTCTTGTGTTAACCATAAATTACTGTACAGTTAACTTTTGCTTTTTTATATTAAAATCTCAGTTTTATAACATTAGGCTACATTACAGTATATAGGCCTAGATATCAGTAATAGGCTTAGCAGTTTTCCATTTATTGGTTTCCCTGTAGTCAACAATTGTATCCCTTAAAACTCTTCTTTGATCACCAAAATGACATATTTTAAAGTTGTTTAAATTTCCTGCCTTAAAATAGCTTGAATGTAACTCTACACCCTTGCCTCATTTAGTATACACGGTTCTATGAATATGCAAATGACCCCCGCCTCCACTCACTCACTCACTCACTCACTCAGAGATCCACTGGTTGACGATCACACGTTGATCTGATTGGTTACAAGGTCGTTTGTGACGTCAGAAACACCAGCGATTTCAAACCGTGTTTTTGAGACTGTCATTGGTTCACTGCAGTTTTAAGCAGAAAATACTCAGCAATGCTGTCGACTTATAAATATACCTATTTTTTTTTACAGTCTATGGAATTTACACATGGTTTGTCTAAAAGCACATTAAAAACACCACATAGACATAAACAACATTAAAACGTTGACTTTCACTATAGGTTCATTGTTCATTTTTGTAATTTTTTTTTTTTTAAATATAGCCTAAACAAAATCACATGGACGTTGGATGACTTTTATTTTGACGACGTTTATTGACGTCATGACGCTCATTTCCTATTTGCTCTGCTCAGTTTAGGTAATGTTTTGCTAACTTTGAGAAGAGCCAGCATTAGAAACCGTAATTTTGTCTTTACAGTGAATTGTTTGTAAGTATTATCGCTGCAGAACTTATTGTTTGGTGAGACTTTCTCCCATTCTCCTGTCGACAAGTAACGTTAACGGTAGTTGAGATTTATGCAAGCTGTTTGCAGGATTGATAACTCGTTTTTCAATACTATAATATAGCCTACACTTTTAATGACGTAAATTAATTCAGTGCTAGTTAACAAGTACTTAACAATATTAAGTCGTACGCAATAATGTATGCATGCAGCACTGAAAGGCATTTTATATAGCTGTGTTTTGATTCGCAGTGATTGATGTAATGCTCCATCGAGCACAGATGTGATGTCCGCCTCTACAGTCATTGAAGAGGTGGAGGATGATGTGGAGTTTGTGTCTGTAAGTGTCACTGGCTTGATTTCTAATTTGAGTTATTAGGACCGTTGTGTGGATCTGGGTCTTCTCACTTGAGTGTGTGTAGTAAAGCACACTGATTTAAGCATGGTGTTTCAGGAGGGCCCTCTCAGACCAGTGCTGGAGTGCATAGATCTGCTGAGTGACGGAGAGGATGAAGGAGGCATTTCAGCCGCAGACACCGTGAGTTTCCTCACACACCGTCTAGAATATAAGAGTTAAAGGTGTAGAAGAGTTGTTCATCATTTGAGCATCGCCATGTTGTTCTACAACACAAAAAACACATTTGGCAGAATGTCCAGGCTGCTCTTTTCCGTCATGTTTCATACAGCCAGTCTTCTGAAGCCATACGATAGCCTTGTGTGAGGAACAGGCTGAGATTTAAGTCATAGCGTTGTGGTGCTTTTGTAACTTAAAGACCCACTGAAGTGCCTTTGAAACGTGTAGCATTATTCAATGTGTTTGACGTAATTTCTTCTGAAACAGGAAGACTGGGCGGGGCATATCAAACAGCTCCTCCCCCTTTTTTAAACAGCCAATAGCGTTTAGTTTATATCACAGCTCAGAGCCGTTGAGTTCGTTAAAGCTGCAGTTTCCTCCTAATCTCCTCCATATCTCTTTAGAATACAGCGTTATTCTGTGCAGAACTCAAACGAGTCTGATACGTTTTCTGATCTGTGTCGACTCGATCGCATGATCCGCTCTGTGTCGTGTCTCTGGACCGGAGCTGCGGCAGTTCTCGTGACACTAACGTCAAACCAGACTTCATTCGGGCCAATGGAACGCATATTTACACTGAATGGTTCCCTATCCTATATAGTGCACTATGTGATATTCACCATGTAGAAAATAGTAAATATGTGAAAAAGTGACTGATTTCAAATTCAGCGTCTGTTTTATAACGTAGGGGGCGGAGCTTTGGATTCTAGAGCGCATTTGATTGGACAGGAAATCTAATGAGAAGCTGAAGTGTAGAGTGATGTCATCGAAATCATTGATCCATATTTGCAGAAGTGAGAGAGTGTAAGGTTTGAACGCTTATATCTTCAAAATGCAAATTAAATAGCACACTAGCTTATAGATAACAGTAAGACTAACATATTCACACTAAAAGCCAACAAAAACGTCACTTTTGATTTCATGCGGGACTTTAAAGCCGGCATGAAATGGAAGTTGCGATCATCTTTTCTTCTGTATATTCTCTATATTGTGACGTACAGTAAATCTGAGTGAAATGGCTTTTGGAACAAGAACAAATGTGGGCGGGGCTTGATTGTGTCTGTGGGGAATTGGTTGGATGGTTGTGGTTTGCTATTGGTGGATCTCATGTGAGTGACAGGTTGCCCCGCCCTCAATGTAAATATGTTGTTTTGCCTTCCGCAGAATAAAAAAAAGACAGGCAGGGAGATATCTAGGAACAAGATTGAGCACCTGTGCCTAGCTATATACATATTTTTTGTAGTTAAATTGTAGTTGGTTACTGATTCTGTGATACTGAGTGACATCTGAATCAATCTGAGTTAGCTTTATTGGCCAAGTATGCAAAACACACAAGGAATTTGTCACTGGTATAAGGCGTCCCACACGTAAATGCAATGTATTATGATAGTTGCAGAGACCAAATACAGTGCTTAGCAGACAACAACACAGTAACAAAAACTATTAAACATAATAACACTGCACTTAATTGTAGTACTACACAAGAAAGAGAAAATAGAAATAATGCCTTCCAGAAGGTAAAAGTCTGAGAAGACGTAATCCATTATATTACACATTTAAGGTTTATGTAATCAGATTTTCTTTTGACCAAACTCATTTATCACATTGATTTGAATAGGATGATCTCGTACCATTTTGATATAATAATACAAAAGAGAAAAAAAAAAATCTGTTTTTTGTTATTAAACAAATTAAGTGCATTAAATATTACGTTACGAGTTAAATGAAAAGCTTTTAAGTAATTAAATCAAGAAAATTTTTAAATAAGTCATTTTAAAATGAAAAACAAAAATAAAATGCTTACTAAAAAGATTTTTTTTAAATTATTTGTTTACCTGCATCATGTCATGTGACCATTAATCGACATCAGAGAACAGTGAACTTAATTTTATTATTTATTATTATTATTAATTACTTAAGTCCCCCTGTGGTCAATAATTGTATCCCTTAACTCATCTTTGATTACCACAATGACCTATTTAAACGGTTTTACCTTGAAAAGAAATGTCCTCATACCCTAAAATATCTTGAATGTAACTCGACACCCTTCCCTCATTTAGTATACGCGGTTCTATGAATATGCAAATGAGCCCCGCCTCCACTCACTCACTCCCTCACTCAGAGATCCACTGGTTGACGATCACACGTTGATCTGATTGGTTACAAGGTCGTTTGTGACGTCAGAAACACCAGCGATTTCACACCGTGTTTTTGAGACTGTCATTGGTTCACTGCTGTCGACTTATGAATTTACACATGGTTTGTCTTAAAGCACATTAAAAACATATAAACAACATTAAAAGCTGGATTTTCACCACAGGGGGACTTTAAAATCTCAGGGTGTACTTTAAATATATATATATTAGTTCAAAGATGTTCAGCTGACAAAAAAGTTGGGGAATGTCTGCATTGGATTTAAATATGAAATAATGTGAATTTGTACATTTTAATGAAAGACAAAAGCCATCCAAAGAATGTAATAAATTACTGTTTTAATGGCTGTTTTTTTACATTGTAAAATGTAATTTATTCCTGTGATCAAAGCTGAATTTTCAGCATCATTGCTCCAGTCTTCAGTGGCTCACTGGGTTTCGATTCGAGCCTCTGTGTGGAGTGGGTTTCCTCCGGGTGCTCCGGTCTCTCCCACGCTAAAGACACCAAAGACATGCAGGTTAGGTGGATTGGACATGCCAAATTGGCCATAGGAGTGTGTGTGAGTGTGTGTCAGGAAGGGCATCTGGCATCAAACCTGTGCTGAACCCATTGTGTGTGTGAGTTGTGAGTTGTGAGTTGTGAGTTGTGAGTTGTGAGTTGTGAGTTGTGAGTTGTGAGTTGTGAGTTGTGAGTTGTGAGTGTGTGTGAGTTGTGAGTGTGTGTGAGTTATGTGTATGAGTATGTGTGTGTGTCAGGAAGGGCATCCGGCGTCAATCCTGTGCTGAATCCATTGTGTGTGTGTGTGTGCGTGTGGATGATTCCGATGACGCAGACCCTGCAAATGTAAACTAAGTCTAGGAAATGATAGATTCAGACACAGTCTTCAGTGTCACGTGATCCTTCTATGTCTATTATGAAGGACTATGAAAAATTATATTATGTATCATTCTAATATGCTAATTTAACATTATTATCTGTGAAAATGGTGAACATTTTTATACTTTGATGCATGGGAAGTTCCAAAGACCAGTATTTATGTGAAATATATTTTGTTAAAATAATGTATTTTCTGTGTAATGCATCAGTCAAACAACAGTCAAACCCAAATGTATTCAGACACCTTCAACATTTCTCACATTGTCAGTTTATTCGCTATAGTTTAGAAAATGGTAATAAAATATAACAAGAACTCAGAGTTAGAATATCAGTTGATATTTCACTGGTTTTGTCCGTCCTTCTGTTAGACTGTCTCGCACATGAATTATGTTGAATATCTGTCAGATGTTAAATTACATAATACCAGTTTAGCTCAACCAGTGACCAAGCAATGCTTCATGTTGTTCAGTCTGTGGTGTAAAAAGAGCATTAGCAATTACAGAAAAAACACTTCAGCAAAACATGATCAGCTCAAAGTGTCTGAATAATTTATGGTCCCAAATTCTTATTCATTTTACTGGTAGTCATTGTATGAAGGATTTTTGGGAATAAAATGTCACAGTTTACTGTATTTTGCTCTCCTCACGTACATAGATGAACTATAGTGTCCTGCACCCACTAGTAAAAGAATAATTTGAATAAGTCTGAATAATGTTTGGTTTGACTGTACTTCTTTTAAAGGTGTGTTTTTGTGTGTGTCAGATCGAGGATCAGGTTGACCGTCAGCGAGCTCATGCGGTGTCCACGCTGGACCGGCTGGCTCGACAGGTGGCGGTGGAGAAACAGGACCGGGCCGACAAGTGCAAAGCCTTCAAGGTCCGTCTCGTCTCTCTCCTTATGGAATTGAAATAAAAAAAATGCAGTTGTTGTATATACTATCACTTGAGATTTGAGTGAGCATATGCTTCTGTAGAAGCCACAACTTTCTACTTTCTCAAAGTACTTATTTGCATATTTAATTAATTAATTAATCTTTTATAATAATCTGTAGGTATATTGTTTGTATTTATCATTTTTTTATCAAGTTTTCATTTATTAAATGTGTTAAATTACACTCACCGGCCACTTTATTAGGTACACCTGTCCAACTGCTCGTTAACACTTAATTTCTAAGCAGCCAATCACATGGCGGCAACTCAGTGCATTTAGGCATGTAGACATGGTCAAGACAATCTCCTGCAGTTCAAACCGAGCATCAGTATGGGGAAGAAAGGTGATTTGAGTGACTTTGAACGTGGCATGATTGTTGGTGCCAGAAGGGCTGGTCTGAGTATTTCAGAAACTGCTAATCTACTGGGATTTTCACGCACAACCATCTCTAGGGTTTACAGAGAATGGTCCGAAAAAGAAAAAACATCCAGTGAGCGGCAGTTCTGTGGGCGGAAATGCCTTGTTGATGCCAGAGGTCAGAGGAGAATGGCCAGACTGGTTCGAGCTGATAGAAGGGCAACAGTGACTCAAATAACCACCCGTTACAACCAAGGTGGGCAGAAGAGCATCTCTGAACGCACAGTACGTCGAACTTTGAGGCAGATGGGCTACAGCAGCAGAAGACCACACCGGGTGCCACTCCTTTCAGCTAAGAACAGGAAACTGAGGCTACAATTTGCACAAGCTCATCGAAATTGGACAATAGAAGATTGGAAAAACGTTGCCTGGTCTGATGAGTCTCGATTTCTGCTGCGACATTCGGATGGTAGGGTCAGAATTTGGCGTCTACAACATGAAAGCATGGATCCATCCTGCCTTGTATCAACGGTTCAGGCTGGTGGTGGTGGTGTCATGGTGTGGGGAATATTTTCTTGGCACTCTTTGGGCCCCTTGGTACCAATTGAGCATCGTTGCAACGCCACAGCCTACCTCAGTATTGTTGCTGACCATGTCCATCCCTTTATGACCACAATGTACCCAACTTCTGATGGCTACTTTCAGCAGGATAATGCGCCATGTTATAAAGCTGGAATCATCTCAGACTGGTTTCTTGAACATGACAATGAGTTCGCTGTACTCAAATGGCCTCCACAGTCACCAGATCTCAATCCAATAGAGCATCTTTGGGATGTGGTGGAACAGGAGATTCGCATCATGGATGTGCAGCCGACAAATCTGCGGCAACTGTGTGATGCCATCATGTCAATATGGACCAAACTCCCTGAGGAATGCTTCCAGCACCTTGTTGAATCTATGCCACGAAGAATTGAGGCAGTTCTGAAGGCAAAAGGGGGTCCAACCCGTTACTAGCATGGGGTACCTAATAAAGTGGCCGGTGAGTGTATATTTAATGCCTGTGAAGACAGTGAATTGTGAACAATATTTAATTTGAGGATTGTGTAATTTTTGAATATTCAATGTTCGAGGTTAATGTAGTCATATGTGATTTAAATATGTTGAACAGTGTTTATTTTTGAAACTTTTTAATGCACTTATTCAGAAACGCCATTAAAACCTTTGAATTCTGTTCTAAGTGAAAAAGTGACTTATGAATGATGCATTTATGAATCAAAACCAGGTTGAAAAGGGTGAAATGTTTAACAAAACCAAATTGCATAATTTGTAAATACTTCTTTGCCTCAAATTAAAGTTTGTAATATAAAGCACAAGGATACATCTATTAGTTGTATGGCTTGTAATTCTTTTTTTTTAATGCCAATGGAGATTGGGAAAAGTACTTCTGAAACCCAGACCTTTGACATTCTTACAACAGAATTTTGTGATTTGTACCGTAGGAGAAGATTATTTCACAGCAAGCACATGGACGGCACGAGCTGGCGGTCAGCCGGAGCAATAATGACAGAGATAATGCCAAGCGGTGTGTGGACATTTGGCTAAAAATGCCAGGTCTGTAATGTTCTGTAACTCCAACTAATATGAGTGTGTGTGTGTGTGTAAGAGTTCTTGTGCTCATGCTGTCTGGGTTGCTCAGAATTACAGCCTGGCAGCATTAGCTCCTTCCCGCTGTGGAGACGCAGACCGGCTCCTGGTCCAGCGAGGGCTTCTCCACAAACCTGCCCGGTCATCAACTGCGGCAGAGTCTACGACAACGTGCCTTTGCTGGAGGGACATCTGAAACGGTTGCAACATTGCTCAGATTTCTTATATTTACAGTTGAATTTAAAAAAAATGCACATTTACAACTTTCTCCGAGCTTTCCTGTAGCTCAAACAGTAGAGTGTTGGCGCTTGCAACGCCAAGGCCATGGGTTCGATTCCCAGGGAAACCAAGAGCTGATAAAAATGTAAATTAAATTAAAGCAACACTAAGTAAGATTTTTTTACCTTAAAATAATGTTTCCAAAATCGTTTCAGTGGTTCATCAAGTCGTAACAGGGTGAAAGGCCCTTCTGCCTCCAGTCCTTTATCTGCTATAACCACATCGTGTAAGTTTGCCAGATCGGGTTGCGTTTCTGTAGTTCTAATGAGACATAAGAAAACTAAAAATTTTACTTGCTTTACGTCAAGCGTTACAATAGTCATTATTTTGTTTTTCTTCGTTACTTTCATGAGATCATGTAACATACTCTACCTTGTCTGTGGACATCGTTCATTCCAAAGCCGGTGCTGATAAACAACGAGCGTGCGTGCGACAGAAGGCTGCGGTGGGCTAAATTATTTACGACGGCGGTAATGGACAATTCCGTTTCCAACCAGTAGGGGGACAGCAGAGGAAAAGCTACTTGGTGTTGCTTTAAATCTAAATTAAAGCAACAATGTAAATGTGTACCTTGAAATGCAATCTAAGTCGCTTTGGATAAAAGCGTCTGCCAAATGCATTAATGTAAATGTAATTTAGATTTTTTTTTTTTTTTCACTTTTGTTGTCAGCTTCGATCATTCCCCCTGCGACCCCACGATCACCCTGAAAGGCAGCCCGTCTTCAGTCTACGCGTGTGTGGCCTGTGGACGCCACTTCAGCTCTAAAGAGTCATGGACAGAACACCTGGAGTCAAAGGTTTTCATTTTCATTCATATTTTCAGCTTTCATTATTTTATTGATGTTAAAGTGGTCATTTAAAGTTTTTTCCCCCTAATAAATTTGCTAATGCATCTACTTAAACTAAATATGTTTAATAGTGGGGTTTTTTAAACATTGTTAACTCCATTTATTCAGTGATAACATCATAACCGTTTCATTTTTTTCTGTGTGATTTCTGAAAACTGACATTCTGTATGGATATTTTAATTATCAACAACCATATTGAAATGATCTTCACGATAGATAATGCTCTACAATGACCTCTGTTAGAGAACTACATATGGCTGTTTATCTGTTCAATAAAATCCCTTACTCCCGTTGAGTTATAAAAATGCAATCATCTCCACGTCGCTTTTACAACATTTCAAATCCCTCAGTCCTTGCCATCTCCAAAAAGCAGATCCGATGCACGTACACACTCAACTAACCTCACACACACATACACACACACACACACACACTCAACTAACCTCTCATACACACACACACACACACACACACACACACACACACACACGCACACGCACACGCACACACTCAACTAACATCTGACCTCCAACACCAGACACGCGGCTAATCAATACATATTGATTATTTAAATGGTGTTAATTTTGAACAAAAAAGTTACGTAGTGTACCGTTAAAGTTGGCATGAAAGGGAAGTTTTTCTAGTCTTCTCTTCCCTACTGTGACGTATATCCGAGGGATGTACTTTTTTTTTGAATGAGAATTTTTTTTTTAGGCCAGAACTTGATTTTGTCTGTTGGGATTTGATTGGATGGTTGTGGTTTGCTATTGGTGGATCTCAAGTTATTTTAATTCAAGATTACGAAGCACATGAATTTAACGAAATTATGTGCATGGATAAATCATTTATAATAAATAAATACTATCAGTGTGATAACTTTTTCTCTCAAACTTTTTTTTCTTCTCTCAGATAATTTATTTTCTTGCATTTAATAAAGACACAACAATTCTAACTCCATACTAAACGTCCTCGCGCTGCGCCGCGCAAAATGAATGGGTTTCACACTCTTTTACTGTCTATGGTAGCGCAGCGCCGCGCATTCCGCGTTCTGTCTGAAAGGCGCTTTGGAGGAACTACAAAAACGAGTAAAAAGTGTTTAAAAAAAACTACAAAACATGACATGCGCGACCGACGGTGAGAGATTTAGATAAAAGTTTGAGTGACTCAATTAAAAGTTTATTTAATTAAAGTTATCCGTGACCGTGTTATATTTCATCTACAATAACAATGTCTACTTTTATAAAGATCCGTTGGGCCATTGACTTTTAAATGCATAATTAAAGTTATGCATATGAGGAGAGTTCTCCACATGAAAGACCCGCGAGTTACAGATCAACGTGCTTCTGCATTTCTCTCCGATACGGTAGGAAATTAAATAAAATGTGGAGGATTTTATCTTTGACAAGATGATAGACAGGCCAGTTTACTGTGACATGAGACAGACTGTAAAAAAAATATACAGGGGGGGGATTTTAAAGAGATTTAACCTGTGCGCGTGATGGACAGGAATCCTACTCTCAGTATTACGCAAGGTCTCTCTCTCGTGCCGTTCGCGCGCCCTACGCGGTTTGAAGCACAGTCTCTGTCTCGCATGCACGCTCGCTCTAGATTACGCCCGATTTGAACGAATTTGCGTATAACTAGTCGATCCCGAGTGGCTCAACACGTAGATCTATAGATAAACTCATCTTTCAGGCATTTGACCGACCAGGTTGACACTTCAGCGTGAGAAATCAGGGGTGTGGCGTGTGCGCGTGTGAAACCATTCAAATGCGGGTGTCTCACGGCCAATGCGTGAGAGTTGGCAGCTATGCATTGTATGGGTCAAAATTATAGATTTTTCTTTTATGCCAAAAATCATTAGCATATTAAGTAAAGATCATGTTCCATGAAGATATTTTGTCAATTTCCTACTGTAAATAAATAAAACCTTTATTTTTGTGAGTGAATGGAGCACAATCGTGAACATAAATGCACAACTTTAAAGGCGATTTTCTCAATGTTTAGATTTTTTGCATCCTCAGATTTTCAAATCTCGGCCAAATATTGTCCTATCCTAACAAACCATACATCAATGGAAAGCTTATTTATTTAGCTTTCAGATTATATATAAATGTCAATTTCAAAATATTGACCCATGTGACTGGTTTTGTGGTCCAGGCAGGGTCACAAATGTGTTGTGCAATATTACCTGTTTAATATTTGTACTAAATTGTCTTTATAATGGAAATGATATGAAGAAGAAGTGGCATAAAGTTTGCTTTGTCTCTTGTGCTTGATGTCATGTGTAGGTGTCCTCCTCTGACGCTAATGGCCACAGCCGTTCCCAGACCTATCAGCTGATCGTGTGCTTTGCATGTCCTGGCTGTTACCTCCTCTTCAACATCAGGGACGAATGCCTTCAGCACATGTCTGCAAAAAACCACTTCACTCAGTCCATCTCTCTCTGTGGTGTGTGCTCTTCAACAATCACATGCATCATGATCTGTCCAGGACTGTAAACAATGGACTGGACAAGACAGCTAAAAAAATATTTATCTTGATATTTTTGCCCTTTGATCAATTCCTGTTTGTTCAGAAATATCAGCATTCAGCTTTCTCATCAAGTTTTATCTTTTATTTATTTATTTTGAAGATTTTATTTAACCTTGCATTTCATGTTTTTGTCTTCCAGAAGCAAAACCGTCGGCCGTGCCCGTGCCAGTTCCACGGTACGCCAAGAACCGTTTAATCGCTCTATGTAAGGATATCAGCTTCAACGTCAAGTGCACAGTCTGCTCTAAGGTGCTCGCCTCGCATATGGAGGCCAGAGCACACTTCAAGTGAGTTTATATTGGTGTTTTCTTGGATTAAAAGTGCTCCTATTTAATAACTTCAGAATGAAAATTTCCTGATAATTTACTCTCCCCACGTTATGCAAGATGTTCATGTCATTCTTTCTTCAGTCGAAAAGAAATTTCGTTTTTTGAGGAAAACATTCCAGGATGTTTCTCCATATAGTGACTTCAATGGGGTCCAACGGGTCGAAGGTCCAAATGTGAGTTTCAGTGCAGCTTCAAAGTCTCGACACGATCCCAGCCGAGGAATAAGAGTCTCATTTAGACAAACCAGCTGACATTTGCAAAAAAAAACAAAAAACATTTATATACTTTTCAACCACAAATGCTCGTCTTGCACTAGCTGTGATGCGACACACATTACGTAATCACGTTGAAAGGTCACGCATGACGTAGGAAGAAGAACCGACCTAGTGTTTACAAAGCGGCCGTGCAAAGACTAAGTCAAACGTCATTTACAACAAAAAAAAAAAGGTAAAGCAATGACGTCGGACAATTTTGAAGTTGGATGAGAAAATGAGACGGAGTTTTTCGTCCTTCCCTACATTTCTGAACCGGAACACGCGTGACCTTTCAACGTGATTACGCATCGCACAGCTAGTGCAAGTGGAGCATTTGTGGTTGAAAAGTATATAAATGTTTATTTTTTTAAATAAAATGGCGGATTGTTTGTCTAGATGAGACTCTTATTCCTCGGCTGGGATCGTGTCGAGACTTTGAAGCTGCACTGAAACTCACATCTGGACCTTCGACCCGTTGGACCCCATTGAAGTCACTATATGGAGAAAATCCTGGAATGTTTTCCTCAAAAAACATAATTTCTTTTCGACTGAAGAAAGACAGACATGAACATCTTGGATGACGTGGGGGTGAGCAAATTATCAAGGAATTTGAATTCTGAAGTGATTTAATCCTTTAAGTGCACCTTTGCATAGTTGAGATCCAGGTTTTGTTGTGCACTAACAACTCTATGCTTCTTGTTTTGTTTCCCAGTGTGCAATGCAGACATGGCTGCGCTATTGCCACTGCTGATCAAACTGTGGCTGACATCATGAGGAAGATGGCGGTGATGGGTCAATGCTCCTCATGCCTCAAACCTTTCCTCAGCGTGGCTCAGATGGAGGAGCACACAGAGCTCATGAAGCACGAGGTGGAGAGAGTCGGCAGCATGACCAGAGCCCTTCTTTACTACAGCAACTACTGTGAGATCAAAAACGCTCAGAAGGGCACGGCAAATGGGCCTTCAGCCAAGCGGAAAAGACCGGCTAGCTTAGATTCCCAAGCCAAACCAGGAAAACGGTTACAGCTCGCCTGGTTCTGTGAATGCGGTCTACGCTTCACAGAGGAGGAAACTGCAAGAAAACACATCCAAGCGGCAAATCAGATCTTCCACAAATGCGCAGTCTGTGGAAAGTTAATGGGAGAGTCGTCTATAGCACGCTTGCATATGAGCCGGTTCCACGGTGGCGCTCATTTATCCAACTTTCTTTTCCACTGCAGAAAGTGTAAAGTGGAAATGCCAAGGATGGAAGACATCATGGCTCATATTGGTGTGAGCCATAGAGGACACAACTATTACCAAGAAAGAGAAGACGCTGTAGATGACCGTGTCTCGTCTAGTATGTCCCCTAAACCCTCAACAAGTGCGGAAGCCAAAATCCTCAGGCCAGTAAGTTCCTCTCGCGTCTCGCCTCTGAAAGTCGAGTCTTGGCTCTGTCGGATGTGTGAGGATCTCTTCGACTCGGAGGCGTCGGTGCGAACACACTGCGGGGATTTGAGCAGCCATAGTTTCCAAAGGTTTGCTTGTGGCCACTGTCCACAGAAGTTTTTTAAAGAGTCCACTTTGCGACGCCATTGCGCCAACGAACACGGTGGCGACATCGTCCTGCGCTACTTCTGTGGACTTTGCGAAAGCATGTTGTATGACACCGAGAACGAGTTTCAGGAGCACTACGACAGTCTGCACAGCCACGACTACTACCGCTTGGAAACTGCTGGGAATAATTCCCAGGCGAACGCTGTTGAGAGTCCCATAGCGGGTACGAGTCCTTCCCAACTTTGTCCTTGCATGGGCTCTGAGAAAAGCAAAGAGGAAAGGAAAGAAATTTTCACTAAGTGCATGAAACAGTTGGCCGTCGAAAATAAATGCAGATACTGCTGCCATCAATGCAACAAAAACACGCCGGCCTACGCGGAGATGAAGACGCACATCCTCCTGCAACACGAGACCCAGGGCAGTGAGAAACGGTTTGATGTTATGTGCACCATTTGCTCTCAGAGCCACAAAGATGTGCCCAGTTTCCATTCACACTACCATAAGCATCACTGCCAGTCAGAGCCTTGCGCTTGTTCCCGACCCAACGCCACAGACGATAAACCGGCCTCCACCGGCAGTGTTATAGACGCTGAGGAGATCTTCCCTCAGAGTAATGGTGAGGTTTATGGAGTATCAAGTTACTGGCTTGGTTTTTCCTCCTTAAAGGATTAATTTCCTGATAATTTACTCTCCCCAACGTTATGCAAGATGTTCATGTCTATCTTTCTTCGGTCGAAAAGAAATTACGTTTTTTGTGGAAAACATTCCAGGATTTCCTCCATATAGTGACTTCAATGGGGTCCAACGGGTCGAAGGTCCAGATGTGAGTTTCAGTGCAGCTTCAAAGTCTCGACACGATCCCAGCCGAGGAATAAGAGACTTATTTAGACAAACCAGCGGCCATTTTATAAAAAAACATAAACATTTATATACTTTTCAACCACAAATGCTTGTCTTGCACGTCCACGACTTCATGCATTAATCACGTCGATAGTTCACGAGTGACGTAGGCGAAGTACCGACCCAGTGTTTACAATGCGAACGTGCAAAGAGTAAGTCAAACGGCATTTACAATTTTTTTGTAAATAAAACGTGAAACAACGATTTCTGACGATTTTGAAGTTGGAGGAGAGACCCGCTAGACGATATATATATATATACACTCACCGGCCACTTTATTAGGTACCCCATGCTAGTAACGGGTTGGACCCCCTTTTGCCTTCAGAACTGCCTCAATTCTTCGTGGCATAGATTCAACAAGGTGCTGGAAGCATTCCTCAGGGAGTTTGGTCCATATTGACATGATGGCATCACACAGTTGCCGCAGATTTGTCGGCTGCACATCCATGATGCGAATCTCCCGTTCCACCACATCCCAAAGATGCTCTATTGGATTGAGATCTGGTGACTGTGGAGGCCATTTGAGTACAGCGAACTCATTGTCATGTTCAAGAAACCAGTCTGAGATGATTCCAGCTTTATGACATGGAGCATTATCCTGCTGAAAGTAGCCATCAGAAGTTGGGTACATTGTGGTCATAAAGGGATGGACATGGTCAGCAACAATACTCAGGTAGGCTGTGGCGTTGCAACGATGCTCAATTGGTACCAAGGGGCCCAAAGAGTGCCAAGAAAATATTCCCCACACCATGACACCACCACCACCAGCCTGAACCGTTGATACAAGGCAGGATGGATCCATGCTTTCATGTTGTAGACGCCAAATTCTGACCCTACCATCCGAATGTCGCAGCAGAAATCGAGACTCATCAGACCAGGCAACGTTTTTCCAATCTTCTATTGTCCAATTTCGATGAGCTTGTGCAAATTGTAGCCTCAGTTTCCTGTTCTTAGCTGAAAGGAGTGGCACCCGGTGTGGTCTTCTGCTGCTGTAGCCCATCTGCCTCAAAGTTCGACGTACTGTGCGTTCAGAGATGCTCTTCTGCCCACCTTGGTTGTAACGGGTGGTTATTTGAGTCACTGTTGCCCTTCTATCAGCTCGAACCAGTCTGGCCATTCTCCTCTGACCTCTGGCATCAACAAGGCATTTCCGCCCACAGAACTGCCGCTCACTGGATGTTTTTTCTTTTTCGGACCATTCTCTGTAAACCCTAGAGATGGTTGTGCGTGAAAATCCCAGTAGATTAGCAGTTTCTGAAATACTCAGACCAGCCCTTCTGGCACCAACAATCATGCCACGTTCAAAGTCACTCAAATCACCTTTCTTCCCCATACTGATGCTCGGTTTGAACTGCAGGAGATGTCTACATGCCTAATGTCTACATGCCTAAATGCACTGAGTTGCCGCCATGTGATTGGCTGCTTAGAAATTAAGTGTTAACGAGCAGTTGGACAGGTGTACCTAATAAAGTGGCCGGTGAGTGTGTATATATATATATATATATATATTTTTTTTTTAATTAGAAAATGGCCGCTGGTTTGTCTAGATGAGACTCTTATTCCTCGGCTGGGATCGTGTCGAGACTTTGAAGCTGCACTGAAACTCACATCTGGACCTTCGACCTGTTGTACCCCATTGAAGTCACTATATGGGGAAACATCCTGGAATGTTTTCCTCAAAAAACTTAATTTCTTTTGGACTGAAGAAAAAAAGACATGACCATCTTAGATGACGTGGGGATGAGTGAATTATCTGGATATTTTAAGTCTGAAGTGAATAACCCAATAGAGCGCTGTAGTGATGTAATTTTTTCGGCCAACCCGTGGGTTCGCGTCACCCTGTTTCCCTCGACAAAAACCAATTGGATTTTCCATTGGCTTTTGGATTATTGCAGAGAATACAACAAAAGCTTATGATCCTTGCATGTTTTGTCTTCGCGATAATCTTCACAAACACCTTTTGAGTGTAGAAGTAGGCTGTAAATGAACAACACTGCTGTCACATGACTTCAACATCACCATTACTAAGCTCTTTCAGTAATTTTTCCTGAAAGTTTAGTTGGAATTGTGTGCAAACGTGTGGTTATGAACACAACAAAGCTGTGAAAGTGATTAGTGAGTAGATGAGTTCATCTCATCCTCTGTAGTCCCATTGAGACACTTGTTAGCAACCCTTTTCAAGATAAGTAAAAGCTTTCAAAAAATATCATTACTGATGTATTTTATAATATAATATCTTGAGCTTGTGTTCACAGTATTTCAGGCAAAAAATCATTGACTTCAGGACGATGGAACCGGAAGTTTCTGGGTTTTGGCTTAAAAAAATGCATCATCCCTGCAGTATTGAATTATAGATCAGTTATACCAGTCGGGACAAATTTGACTGTTTTTCATGATTAAAAAAAAAAGCTTCCTCATGAAGAACTGTTTGGTTTTGTTGTTTTTCAGTGGAGGAGTTTCGAGATGTGAAGAATGCCGTTACCTCAAGTGCTCTTGATGTTAAAAAAGAAGTGAGCGATTCGCAAGATTTTGAAGATGAAGGTAGGTCTTCACCTTTCTCTTCTCTGGTTTTTCGGTACTTCTATAATATTTTATTTTAGATTTGCAATGTTCATTTGATCTTAGTGCTGTTACATGGAAAACATGATCAATGTTTATTTCTCCTTAGATACATTTGATCATGACATAAAACTGGCTTTGGCCTTGAGTGCGGATGAGGCCATGAAATCAAAAGAGCTGGATATTGGTGGGTTGTCATGATGATCATCGAAACTCATGTGTTTCTGAACCGTGTGGAGGCGGTACTGTGTTTCTGTAGTGTTGAGAGTTCACTGTTCATGCATTAATCAGATGTTTATTTTGCCAGCTTTGCATGCATGAAGAGTATTATCATTGTGGGTATGTTTCATTTTTATGGAACTCCGTCTCAGTGTGATATGTATTGTAATAGATGTGATTTTATGAGGAGCACATATATAGTGCTGGGTTTGGGTGTGACCACAGATGTTGAATTTGTCACTGCATCTCTCATAATGTCAGTATGAGTAATCACTGGCTGGATGAATTATAAATCTGCATACAATTTGATCGATACATTGTAACAATATACAAAAACAATATAACTGATTTTTTTTCTTTTCTTTTTCATTTTGCAGAGATGGAAGAAGCATTGAAAAGAAGCTTACAGGAGTTTTGATAAGGAAAGAGAAACGGATCTGGTTTCCCATGTCGTCCATGCACTGTAGACATTAAACGTATTTCTTTTCTTTCTGTGTTTTTCTTTTACGTTTAAATAAAGGAAAGTAATTAAAATGCCGTTTGCCTGTTCCTGTCTGAGCAATATCTTGTGTTCTGGTTATTGTCTTTTCTCTGATGTCATCTTGGCCCTTGACCCTAAAGAGGATCCCACCCTCCTCTGAAATCCCAGAGGAGAACTCCTACACTCCTGTCTGAAGGAGTGAATTACAGAGGACAGTTCCAGCCCATGTTTGGAGATGTTACTCAAGAGTGCTGGAACCCGCTAGAAGGTGGTCGATAGCGCTGAGGAGTCGATTCAGTTCATAGAATCGATTCTTTTGGGCGATTCATTCCAACTAACGGTATCGAATGTAATTAAGCGACTCATCACAAAGTTTTCCACGTGGGTCAATTCATTTGAGTTGATGTTTTATTATTTTGTTGATTTTGTATTTTACTACTATTTAAGCGTTATTGAAATAGCCTATGTCTTACATTAGGCTACTTTTAATTAATAGAAATTAAGGAGCACCACTTTGTCATCTGCAAAAGCATTACATTTCGACGCTGTTACTCTTTTACTTACATGTTTTGTGCCAGATTAATTATTTACCTGCTCGAAAAAAAACTGTTAAATGTCACTTTACAGTTGCACTGTGATTTGCAAACGTTATCCGAATCGATTCTACTGAATCCGTCTAAGTGAACGATTCACTCGCTGACCGGACATCGCTATATGCTCGGGTCGGGGGTGTTCCTCTAAGTCTGGTGTATATATATATATACACATATATCCTATAGGTCACTGCACCCGTTAAACACTCATTAACGCGACGAGCAGCAGATATGGCACAAGCTAAAATTAACGCTAAAATGAACGATAAAGGCAAGTTCACCCGAACCATGTCAATGGCGGACCGGTCCGGACGCTTACTGGAAAATCTGGATCAAATTGAAATGAGGTGAGATTAGTGGATATTGATTCTTGGGATCACTTTCAGACGAGATTTAAAATGATCCACGGGGATTTGCTCAAATAACAGTGTTGTTTATTGCCGCAACTGAACAGTAACAGTTTTTAAAACATTACAAATGCAACTTTTTATCGTAGCCTACAAACGTCTGTTTTCAACACATAAATGTGGCATTGTATGAAAAATCCAGGTTTTGTGGAATACAAAACAATGTCTAATCCCGTCTGTAAAAAAATATAAGATCCTCCCTTTAAATTAAATATCTTTATGTGCTAACATATAAATATATATTTGCACAATGCATGCACTCATGTTTTCACATTGTAACGTTACTTAGAGCTATTTTAAAATACCTGCATGTAAAATTGACACCTCTAAAGTGACCAATATGAGATTTTCTGAGATGACTGTTGTCTCAAGGGCTGCAGATCTATAAGAATTTTTTTTTCTAGCATTGATCTTGTATTGAGTTCAAAAACCTTAAATAGAGAATGTTTATGATAAGAATACATGAACCTCGCTATAAAGTGAAGGTGGTTTTGAACAGACCTGATTTCAGGACTTAGGTGCCTTTTGGACATCATATCATTTAGAAGATCAAACTCTATTTTTAAAAGACATTTTTGTGTAATCATGATATGATGTAAAACATTAAAAATATATATATTTTGGTTAAGCTCAGGTAAATAAATCTAACCATTTATGAAACAAAATCAATAAAATGTTAGATCAAAAATGTCCACTCTGTTAGGGATAAATGAACAATGATTATAATGTATGGACACTGTGTACATTGTCTTAAAAAACAATTTTTTTCCCTTTAAAAGCATATCAGATATTAAATGATCAGAATATTTAAATTGTTCCTTTTCAGATACAAATGCCTTTTCTTGTTCACTTTTTAACGTACATTATTGATACTCAAATACATTTTCACTGTCACTGAATTATTTGTATTTTTATGAAATTATTGTTAAAAAAACTTGCTTAACAGGGTGAATAAAGTGATAGATTGTATAATAAAATAGTAACAGGGTGGACAAGTGGTATAAAAATGGATGATTTCCTATTTCTCACATACACCCAGTTACAATATTACTCTTGTTTGAATTGTATTTTAATAGAAAACAATATGTGAAACATGACCAAATAACTTTAAATACACTACTTCTTCAACTTTAATCATAAACTGATTTAACAGGGTGGACGTTCTGACCTCAAATCAGCCGCTGTCTGAGCAAAACCAAGATAACATAGATTTATCAAATAAACAACATCATGGTTTTTAAATTGTAATTTTAAAAATATTTATTGGTATAATATTACCTTAACAGAGTGGAAGTGGTGAGGTTTACCACAATGAAATTTGACATAAAATTTGTCAAAATAGTTATGTACTATATAATATACTCGAGGATCTCACACGCTTGCCCAAGTTGTTGATGACTGTTTTATGAAATTATGAAGTCAAAAATAAGAGAGTGGACAATAACTCGTGGGGAACGCTTAAAACCGTTATTATACTTGTTAAAATAAATGTAATAACTGAAAAAAAACTCTACATTAGAGAGAATCATGACTGATATACACAACAATGTGAACATTTGGGGGGAAATCACGTATAAGCGTTGTATTTTTCATTAAAATGGGATACTATATAGGAAAATGGTGGTTCAAAATGTAAAATGTCTCAATTATTTAATTTTAAAGTTAAAAAAAATATGCTTATTATATGGGAAGGGCAAAGACAGCTTTAAAATGGAAATTGTTCAACATTTTAAGGCAGTAAGATCTTGATTAATGGGGGACATAAAGGCACCGAATCCCAGGAATTGTGTTTTGCTGCTGGGTTGCTTGTGTTTGGTAATTGAGTTGTGTGTGCTATAATGTGTGTGTGTCTCAGGGTGGAGGCTTTCCGCGAGGAAGCCACTGCTATGGAGCAGGAGAGAGAGAGCTTGATCGAGATGATCCAGTCCATACAGAACAGCCAGGAAATGAGGAACATTTGTGACGGTAAAGTGTTTGTAAAAGTGCTTCAGCGGCTTCTAATGGATCGTGCATTAAAGGGATAGTTCACTTTGAAATTAATTTTGGTATGTTTTATCTTACCTCAAGGGCATCCATGATGTAGGTGTCTTTGTTTCCACAGTAGTTTCAATTTTGATATTTTTAGGTCAAACCGTTCTTGTCTGTCAGTCATATAATGCAGGTCTATGGTCACCACCTCAAAGAGCATCACAGAGAAGTCCAAATTAAACATGATTTAATGACTCGTAAATGTAAGTACACATTGATGGCCTAAGACACGAAACGAGCGCTTTGTGTGAGAAAACGAACAGTATTTATATAGTTTTTACCTCTTGTAACCACAGCCACGAAGCGCCCGCGCCCTCAGATCACTTGGACGTGGCTGTGGTTACAAGAGGTAAAAACTATATAAATACTGTTCGTTTTCTCACACAAAGCGCTCGTTTCGTGTCTTAGGCCATCAATGTGTACTTACATTTACGAGTCATTAAATCATGTTTAATTTGGACTTCTCTGTGATGCTGTATGAGGTGGTGACCATAGACCTGCATTATATGCAGGGGCGTAATTTGAGGGTGGGACAGGTGGGACATGTCCCCACCACTTTTTGCCAGGGTCGATATTGTCCCCACCACTTTTTAAAACCTCTCGCGGCACGGATGTACCAATAGAAATAAATAAAACATCTCCAGCTGGCAGAGCATTCATTTCGTTCGTTTGTTAAATAAGAGGCGATCTAACGCTGAAATACGTGTTTTTTTAAATCAAGTGATCAAAGTGCTTGTTGCCGCCTGCGATCGGTGGCGCGGTTACAGTGTTATCTCGCGGCTCACGCACAGTCTTCACATGCACGCGCGCTTCAATCCGTTTAGGAGACTCTTTGTTCGTTCCGGTGAAATCACAAAACAAAACTGCACACAAACGTGTCCCTGCTCTATATAATACATTACAACCACTGATGAACATATTAGGTTTTGATAAAATAAAAAAAAACGCTTCGTGCGGATTAGGACCAGAACCCAAACCATCTGACATGCTCGGCAAAAGTTCTACCACTGGACCATTAAAGGACACAAGTCAGTCGTATATATGTATATATTCACGTGATTCATTCATTTATACACACGCGCAGCGCGCGCACACACACACACACACCTGTCCCACCCACTTTTTAAAACAAAGTTACGCCACTGATTATATGACTGACAGACAACAACGGTTTGACCTAAAAATATCAAAATTGAAACTACTGCGGAAACAAAGACACCTACATCTTGGATGCCCTTGAGGTAAGCTAAAACATACCAAAAATTACTTTCAAAGTGAACTATCCCTTTAAAGCTGATTCGCCCGTGTGTTTCAGGGGAACGGGAAGAGCTCTCTCTGACCGCCAGCAGACTCATGGGCAGGGCTTTAACAGTGCACGTGTCTGTGGACACCATCAGAAGTGGCCAGCAGGAAGAGGCCTTGAAGAAGGCCATAGCCATGATCGATGAGATCGCTGGTAAACTGCTGGAGGACATGGAGGCGTCTCGAAGAAGACTTCAGGCTCTTCACGCCGCGTGTGTGACCGACGCTCCAGCCGTGCCCGTGGACCAGAAGTTCCAGAGCGTCGTGATCAGCTGCGCTCTGGAGGACCAGAAGAAGATCAAGAGGCGTCTCGAGACCCTCATCAGGAACGTGGACAATGCCGAGAAAACCATTAAAGTTATGGACAGCCAGACAGTTGATCATTCTAGTCTTGCCAACGGCAAATAAAGTGCATTAGTGCCTGACCACTTTTTCAAAAGCCTTGATACGGAACTATTTTTCCCATTAATTTTCCCCACTGTGTTTAGAAAGGAAAAAGTGTTCAGGTGCGTTCCAATTATCTTCAGGTAATGACGCATTAAGTTAATGGCCAAACAGATCTTTATAAAAATTCACATTGTTGTTTGCAGATTAAATATAACACGGATAACACACACATAATTATTTGGGTGGTGTGTGTTCCAATAAGGGGATCCAATAATGTGTGCGTTCCAATGCAAAGATAATGGCCAAATGGATCTTTATAAAAATCCACATGTTGTTGCAGATTAAGTATAACACGGATAACATTACAGTATTTCTCAATTGCTTAAACACTATAACCAGGCTTTTGAACTAAAATTTCAAAACCTTAATGCCATTTATCAAAAAGCACACCCATTTCACTAAACTATAAACACTATTCCCTGTTTTGACACATGAGTCAGAATTGTTGAACTGTCACTGCAAAACTCTACACACAAATCCCTTCATTTCTCATTGCCTAGACCATGTGGTCATTTAGAAAGCACTAGTATTTAATATTGTTCACTCAAGTCAGCACAGCTTCAGCTCAGTTAGCACACAATTACCCAGGTGGAAACACTAAGGGCCAATCCCAATTCTACCCCTTACCCCTTCACTTTCCCCTTCCCCTCCGTTTTGCGCGTGTACGTGAAGGGGTAGGGCTGTCCCAATTCTCTTTTGGTTGGAGGGGGAGGGCTAGGGGGAAGGGCCAGATAGCCCTTCAAACGAAGATTTTTCGGGACCACACTTCAAACGAAGGGGTATGAGAAGTGTCACTGCATACACCGGCTACAGACGCGAAATGGCTGCCCAAGCGAAAAAGGAGACCCATAAATGTATTTCTGGCTTTAATAAGTATTTTAACGACAAATAATGATTTGCTTTATGTTACATTCAATATTGTGTTAATATTTACGGTCAGTCTCTTCACAGAAACGTTTGTAAAAAATCGCTAAAATCACTATAGTTTGCTAACCATAGTCCCGCAACATATTTTCATGTCTGACAACTGGTGAATGTAATTGCTGAAGGGAATTGGCTTATAATTTACCTTACATCTGCTATGAACGCATTGGAAGTTGTGATAAACATCGGCGCATCTCCTGTGACGTAGGCGCTAGCGACGACTTATAATGACGGCTAACGGAGGCGTAGTGGTGTCCCATTTCTTAGGGGAATATTTTCACCCCTACGCCTTGCCACTCTGTTTCAAGGGTCAAGGGGAAGGCGAAGGGTTAGGGCTAGGGGAAGGCGAAGGGGTAAGGGGTAGAATTGGGATTGGGCCTAAGAGTCAAAATTTAACACACATCAATCAGATCTTTCAATAGAAAAAAGGGCCCGAATCAGTTTGAGTTTTGGAACAATGGATCCAGAAAAACATGAAGGAAGAGGTCGAGGAGGAGGAGGAGAAGGAGAAGGAGGAGGAGGAGGAGGAGGAGAAGGAGGAGGAAGGGGAAGGGCAAGGGGAAGAGGAAGGGCAAGGGGAAGGCCAAGGGGAAGGGGAAGGGGAAGGGCAAGGGCAAGGGGAAGGGGAAGGGGAAGGGGAAGGGGAAGGGCAAGGGGAAGGGGAAGGGGAAGGGGAAGGGGAAGAAGACAAGCAGTCTCGGATGAAATTCAAGCCACTTTAGTTGACATTGTCTTTGTCACTGGTATGACTATGAGGAAGGCCGGGCTACAAGTAAGGCCAGATTTGAGTGCTTCACCGTCGCCTCCATCATCAGAACCTTCAGGGAGGTGTGGTGGCAAAGACAATTCTATCACTGAATAAAAGACAAACATTTCCAATCGTCTTTGATGAGGTTTATTTTCTTGCAGGAAAAGGCCAGCAGTTGTACAGTCACACAGAGTGGCTGCAGAGTGTGACAGTGAAAGAGGGCATCCTTTCTACTTCAGTGGAACTACTACAGTCTTGAGTCCCAGAATGTTATCTTTCTAGGCCAATGATGGTATTTCAACCATATGTGGAACATTCTTAGACTTGTTCATCATATTGCATCCTTGAGTGGAGGCCCTCCTGTCACGTACCAACACTCTTTACCATTCCAATACAACTCCATATTAGAATAAGGTTTGTGTGTGCTCTTTTACTGTCATATGATGGTCACACACATCTTACGTAAGTAAATATAAAACATTTTTTAGAGGAGAGAGTAAAAAAAAGAAGAAGAGAACAAATCCATTGGTTATGTCTTTTGTGTTCATCATGTGAAAAGGTTTGTGAAGGGGGGAACCACAAGCAACATAACTTACCAGTTTTGGAAATGTTGTTTTGAATTTATTGCACCAGTGTGTTAGACTATGTTGTAGTGTGTGTGATTTTGAGGGCTTGTGTGTCCTGTCTGAGGGCAAAGTTTGGTTTTTCAGCAAGAGTGAATGGTTTTGAGTGTAGAGCTTCATTTTGACCCGAAAATAGGATGTTTGGGGAATTGGGTGAGACGTTATGGATTTGTGTTTACTGTTTTGAGAATACGAGGTATAGTTTCAAGAAATGTGTTTAAGCAATCGAGAAAAACTGTAATAATCAACATTTAATATTTATGTAGTCACTCAAACCCCTTTAATTAAACCTCTCTATCACATCACATCTGCCAATAGTGCACGCTATCTCGCACTATTCTGTGCTGCTTTGTAGAATAACTAGAGTGTTTACACTGAAAATTCAGACACACACACACACATATATGTAAAGGTGTCATTACATTATTTACCACTGTTGGCCTCTTGGTCACATGCATATTTATTTTTTATTTACTTCTATGCATTTAACCTCATAAACCCTTTGTTATACATATAAATTAGTTATACTAAATTATATGTTTGATATTGACCCCTGACCGTTTTTTATTAACCAATAAGAATCAATGTGAATTCAGTCAGTGTTCAGAAGTGATTCTGTTCTAACATTCCATCTAAAGCCCTCGTGAATATAGAGTGTGTGTGTGTGTGTGTGTGCGAGTGCGTGTGTGTATTTTTTGCGCAGCTGCACGTGGCGTTCGTGCTCGTTCTCTACATTCTAATTAGAACGTTCGGCTCGCTGGAATCTCACATTTGAGCGTCAGGTTTGATTCTCCAGCGCAGAATGAAACGGTCCAGTGCATCTGAAGGAAACATTACATAGTCAAACTGCCTGAGATGATTCTTGATTTTAAGCGCTTCTTAAGGGCTATCAGGGACCGTTTCGCCTACACGACAGCATTTTCCACTAAAAATAGGAAACTTTCTAGGCCTATGTGTTTGGCCGGTCGTTTACACAAACACAGAGATTCCGGGGCATGAAAACGCAAACCTTTGAAAACGGGTTACAAAGTGCAAGTGTTTGAAAACGACACAGTTATCACCTATGGCTATCACATGAATATTACCTGTTCAGGCGCTAGTGTTCCGGCGCCATACTGGCCTGACAGCAGAAAACAGAGATCTCAAGCCGCCTTTCCACTGCACACAACATTAGCATACGATTGTCGCATTTCGCCCCCTAGTGTCAGTTGCACGGAACTTTGAAATTGGTCGTGAAGCAACCGTTACCCTCGGCTATTCACAATGGTAAAACTAATGATTTTTATGAATGTAATGCATGAATATATCCACACAAAACAAATGACCTTCAATACATCTACAATCAAAACATAGCAGTTTTTTAGAGCTAATATTGATTTAATAATTATAAAATATTTTTTTCTGCAATAATAACCAACATTTTACAGAAATAGCGTTTACAGAATAACATTAAAGAGTTAAAGTATTGGTAATTCTAGCCCTCCGTTCATAGTTTTGATTAGAATACATCACATCCGGTCGGCCGGTCGCATACGGTCTATTCGCAGAAGTTCAGATATTTCAACGGATCCAAAGCTCAAATCGGATCCGAATTTTCCGTGGAACTCCCCGCAGCTACCGCACGACTCTCCATTGGAAATGAATGACTTCCGGTCCGACGGCTGTCGTTTGTCGTGTGCAGTGGAAAGGCGGATTCAGTCGTTCTCTTTCATCATCTCGTGTTCGAGATCCACCTATGGGAAGGGCACCCGTACCTGACCTCTGCAGAAGCATCCAATTGCACCAAGTCTGGCTAGACAGACAGAAGCGCGCAGCCAATGCCAGGTGATGCCACACCCCCTTACCTACGGGCATATAACAGCTGGGCGCGCTGCTATTCCTGAGTTGACATTCGCTTCTCGCGATCTCTGCATCTCACAGCTCGGTTGATTTTACACTGCTCACCTCGTGTCTTCAGGAGGACATATCGGCCAGATCAGCCTCCACCGGACGTGACAGTTTATCCTTTCAACTGCTGCTGCTTTGCATTCTGAGCCGCCCACGCTCTCGCTAATTTTCACCGTTTCTCCTCACGGCTGCTCGCCACAGATTTCTCCTATTTCTTCGCTGGTATGTCACTGTCTAAGCCTGCAGCCTCTCCAGGGGATAGCCTATCACGGGCCTGCCCAGCCGCGTGTGGTGCCCTTATCACAGCTAAGGATCTTCATCAGCTTTGCGTGGTCTGTTTGGGAAGCACGCTGTTCCTAAGCACGCTCGGGAATCCCTGGAGAACCCTGAAAATTGCAGTTTCTGCCTCATGCTGCCTAGGAAGCTGCTCAAACGCCATTTTAAGGTGGCAGTGACACAGTGCACCGGGCTCAGCCCTTCTGACTCGGACGGGGGACACGGTGATGACGACGCGCTACCGGGGGCCTCCTGGGGCGCAACGTCACTCATCTGGGCTGACCAGCCCAATCCCGCCTTCCCCGAGGAGGACATCTTCGAGGACAACCTCGGTCTCGTCCACGAACCGCCCGGTTCTGGCGAAGAGGAGGATGCGGCCATTCTTGGGGTTTCAGAGGACGAGGAGGCCATCCCGCCCTCTGGTGTTCCCCAGGCTACCGCCCACGCGGCTCTGCCTCAAGCCATCCTCCTGGAAGTGTGTGTATCTAGGGCTGTCGCGGTGAAGGAATTTCCCTTGCGGTAATTTTGAGTGGCTCAATAGCACGATATGCGGTATTACCGCCATTTATTTAATTATTTATTTGTTGCTATATAAATACGTGTTATGATGTGGTCAGCATACACAAATGTAACCAATGTAACCGCGTCTCTGCACATTGAAAGACTGTCACTCAGCGCACAGTTACATTGTTACGCCAACGGACTTTCTTTGAGCGAGTCATTAAACCGTTCATTCAACGAAAACGTTCAAAAAAGCCGATTCCCTAAATGATACATAATGAAACAAGGTGTTAATTATTTTTTAACTTTGAGCTCCACTTTTCAAGGCTCAGCTGGCCAGCAATGCTTCACTTTTGGGCAAAGCTGAAGCAATGTTTCACTTAATAGAGACCAATGGCATTGATTCAATGCGTGACTCGCTGCTTTCCCCCCGCGGCTTCCTCGCGCGCTGTGTAAAGGCCTGTTCACACCGGGACGAATTTCGGCTCGCGTTATTCGTCAGCGTTTTTCAACGCGTTTTTTGTGTTCACACCCAAGCGATTTTCGCTGACGATGAGCCGAGTGAACATGCAAATTCATTCCCTGACATTAGATGGCGCTTAATGTACAGAAATACCCCGGTCCACAAAGTGCACTCGCTTGTCATTCAGAAGAAGAGAGCAAGTTTGTCGAGTGTGTCATATAGTTATTTATTCTCGTTGGTGTCTCTTTATAAAGACACCAACAAGACCAGCATCTCTACATTCATCTTGCCTTGCATCTTCCTCGTCTATTTCTTCCCGGCAGTGTAGACGCTACTTGGCGTATATCTTCTTCGCCGCCGGTCGGCAAGACCGTTTTGTGTTTGAGCGCCCCCAAGTTGTGTTTTAATGTAACTTCAGAAGCTCCAGACACGTGAGCAAAAGCGGCAATCTCATTGGTCGGATAGTTTTTGACGCGAACCCGAGGCGTTTTTTTAAAAATGACGCTTTTACGCGTGGCGTTTTACGCGTCGGTGTGAACACTCACATTGGCGCCCTTTGTTTAGTCACGAGGCGTTAAACGTCGGCGAATAACGCGCGCGAAATTCGTCCCGGTGTGAACAGGCCTTAATGCTGACCAGCGCGGACGCCATTCATAATAAATACCCTTACACGTTAAAAAGATGATACAACAAATATTTCGCTTTCCTTGGAAACGGCAACCTTTTCACGAATATACATGACTTGACTTCAAAGACAGACGCAGGTAATCGCACGCGCTCAGTCGATCACATTCACTGTCTGTTTAGGCTTACCGGTAAGTCCAAATCCACGAAGCCTCTGTACAAATCACCATGATAAACAGCCTTGTTATTATTAACTTATTTAACATTCAATACACATAGTACGAACTACGAAGGGTGGCCTTATGAAAAAAGAAAACGCGGTTTGCGGTTGCTGCGGTTACTTGCATTTCTCTGCGGTTGGCCTGTCAGTAGCGCGGTACTGCAATATTGCGGTTATCGCGACAGCCCTATGTGTATCAACATCGAATGGCCGGCACCACAGAGCGCCACCAACCAGGAGAGGGATATTTATGATGGGAAAGTGCTGGGACCCCCTCCCGAGGAAAAAACTCTTTCCCATCCTCCCGGCGTGCGAATTATTGGAGCGACCCGCTCGACTTCAGACACGGTCTCACGGGACTCGAGGTTAAGGACATGGCAGCACACGGTATGGGCGAACCTCCCGCCGTTGAGCCTTCTATCGCCAGGCACCTTAACCCCGCTCAGGGCGGGCTGCTCGCTCCCCCTAAGCCGGTCTTGCCCAACAAGATGGACCGTTTTGCTGCCTCCGTTCACCAGGCAGCTTATAAGTCCTCGGCCATGGCTGTCAGGGCCCTTAACGTTTCTTCGCTCCTCTCCGCCTACCAGGCGGAGATCCTCGAAGAATTAGGGCAACAATTGGAAAAGGGAAATCCTTCTGAAACCCTTTGGAAGGAGATCCTCACGGTGAACGACCTCGTCCTCCGTAACGCTCGGCAGGCTGTCCAAGCTTGCGGGCGCTCCATGGCGCTCTCCATGGTGGGAGAGCGCGCGCTCTAGCTGAACCTGTCGGGACTCCCTGACAGCGAGAAGCGGCGCATCGCGGGCGCGCCGGTGGAGCCCGTCCGGGCTCTCTTCGGCCCCGCCATCGCACTGATGCAACAACGGTGTGACGACAAGAAGAAGGAGGATGAGGCTTTCAAACTTTGCCTTCCCAGGAAGGCAGTCCCATGCCAGACGCCCCCTGTGCGTTCGCCTAAGCCACCGGCCACGGGACGACAGTTTCATCAGGGCAAGGAAAAGCCCCACAACAAACCACCCCCACACCATCATAACCCAGCACCTACTAACAAGCACTGGGGTAAGCCCGATGGGGGCATCGAGTCCATGTTCACGGGCCGCGAGCCCTTCGGACTCCCCTCCTCTTCTAGGACCCCCGTCCAAAAGACCCAGGGGGTCCCGCGGATGGGTCGGCTCACCGCCTGTCGAGACTGCCCAGCTCGTGTGTTCAAGAAATGTGTGTTTTCCCCCCACGTTCAGGGGGCCCCTTGTGAGGGAAAGTTTAAGCTCAGTGACACCACACTGCCCACACTCTGTTCCCCTCACTCTCTCAATAAAGGCTTCGGCCCCTGTGTTTGCCCAACACAAAACACAAAAAAATACGAATCGAATGAATCCGTTTCGGAGAGAAAACCTCTCTCCGCAGTGAGAACTCATCTCACTGCAGAGAGAGAAAATCCCTCCGAACCCCTGCATGTCGCCTCTAGTGTGCCCACTAGATGGCGCCAATGCATCACAAATAAACCTGTTGGTCTCACACAGCTCCGCTCTGGCCCGAGCGGGGGCAGTCACGAGTCACGAAGCGGCTTGGCGAACCGTTTCAGCTCCCGAGTGGGTTATGCAATAATGCAGGGTTACAGATTGCAATTCGCAGTAAAACCCCCTCATTTCAACGGCATTCTCTTTTCTCACACGGAAGAGAACGCCTCTCACATTCTGAAAGAGGAAATTTCATCTCTCCTAAACAAGGGAGCGATTCAGGTGGTACCCCCCAATCTGATGAACCAGGGCTTTTATTCCTGTTATTTTGGACCTTTGAGTGTTGAACAAACATTTGAGAAAATACAATTTCAGAATGCTGACACAAGGCGCACTCGCCCGTGCCATAAAACAGAACGACTGGTTCCATTCAGTCGATCTGAAAGATGCTTTCTTTCACATAAGCATCTATCCTCCGCACAGGAAGTTTCTTCGTTTCGCCTACCAGGGCATATGTTACGAATTCAGAGCTCTTCCGTTTGGACTCAGTTTGAGTCCCCGGTCTTTCTGTCTGTGCGCGGAGGCGGGCTTAGCACCTCTGAGAATATCAGGTCTGAGAATCCTGACTTACATAGACGATTGGCTCATCATAGCCGAATCAAAGGAGAAGGTGTTGCAGGACACCGGCCGTGTGCGCGAGCACATCACATCGCTCGGGTTCCAAGTGAATGTGGGCAAGAGCAATTTCACGCCCAGTCAGAATGTAATTTTCCTGGGCTTGGAGTTGAACTCGGTCTCCATGCGAGCGCGTCTCTCCCAAGAGCGCGTTCACTCTCTGATGAACTGTCTGTCGCAGTTCAGAGAAGGGGCGAAAGTGCAATATCGCACATGTCTGAGGCTGCAGGGTCTCATGGCTTCATCCACCCAAGTTGTGCCGTTGGGACTCCTGAGGATGAGGGCGTTCATGAAATGGGTTTTGTCACTACTTTTCAGCTCGATTCGCGACCTTTGCCGCTCGGTAACAGTGACACGCGCCTGCTCGGCAGCCTTGCGCCACTGGGAGAGCGAAGACTTTTACGCACGGGGAACCCCTCTGAGGGCGGTTACGATGCGGAAAGTTGTGACGACAGATGCGTCCTTAACAGGCTGGGGTGCCACCCAGGAGGGCAGAACGGTGAACGGTCTGTGGCCGAACAGACTACGTTCAGCGCACATAAACTATTTAGAGCTTTTAACCATTTGGAAAGCTCTGAATCATTTTCTGCCTCGGATGCAGGGACATCACGTTCTAGTACGGTGCGACAATACCACGGCTGTGGCTTATATCAACCGTCAGGGCGGCATGCGCTCGTCGAAACTTCACGCTCTAGCTTACAAGCTTTTGGTGTGGAGCAGACGTGTTTTCCTGTCGTTATGCGCAACTCACGTTCCGGGCATTCTGAACAGAGGCGCGGATCTGCTGTCAAGGGGAAACCCAATCTACGGGGATGGCCCAGAGTGCTCCTGTATGCTTTTCCTCCCCTGTGCCTGATAATTCCCACATTGGCCAGGGTGAGAGAGCAGGGCCTGTCTCTCATTCTGATAGCACCCAGGTGGCCCAAAGCTGGCGGGCGGAGATAATTCCTCTGTTATACGCCAAGCCGTGGCGCCTTCCCGTTTGCACGGACCTATTGTCCCAAGCCAACGGGAAGATTTACCACCCACACCCGGACAGGGTGGCTCTCTGGGCCTGGCCCGTGAGAGGACGAACCTGAACGCACTTGGGCTTTCGCAGCGTGTGGTCGCCACTATTCAGAATGCCAGGGCCGTCGCTACACGGTCCTTATATGGCTGTAAGTGGCAAGTGTACGAAGGGTGGTGCGATGGGCGCGGTCTCACATCTTATCAGTGCTCAGTTCCTGATATTTTGTGTTTCCTTCAAGACCTTATGGAAAAAGGGAGGTCCTTTTCTACCATTAAGGTCTACTTGGCTGCGATTTCAGCCTGTCATGTGGGTTTTGATGCTCTACTGTCGGGCAGCACCCTCTAATCTGCAGATTTATGAAGGGTGCACGCCGCTCTTTGCCAGTAATCAGGAGAACTGTCCCGGAGTGGGACCTCTCCATGGTGCTGGAAGCGCTGTCTCAACATCCTTTTGAGCCTCTGGGGAGTATTTCCCTTAAGCTGCTGTCCTCCAAGACAGCTTTGCTCTTGGCCTTGGCATCTGCTAAACGTGTCAGTGAGCTACATGCACTCTCGGTTCATCCCTCGTGCACTAAATTCTCCCTCAGTGGAGATAAGGTTTCCCTTAAGCCTAACCCGGCCTTCATGCCGAAGTGCTTCCCTGCGTTCACTTCGGAGGTGTTGGAGCTGTCCACTTTTCACCCTCCACCTTTTACCTCTCTAGAGGATCAGAGGCTGAATGCTCTGTGTCCAGTCCGTGCTTTACAGGCATATATGACCAGGACCAACGCTTTCCGGAAGAGCGACCAGCTCTTTGTTTCATGGGCCCCCCTGCACAGAGTCCCATATCGAAGCAACGCCTCTCACATTGGGTTGTGGACGCTATAACTATGGCTTACGAAGCAAAGGGAGTGCAGCCCCCAAGGGGCATCAGAGCTCATTCCACAAGGGGCTTAGCCGCCTCTTGGGCTTTGTTTAGGGGAGTGTCACTGCAGGACATCTGCTCCGCTGCCAGTTGGGCTTCTCCTCATACCTTCGTGCGTTACTACCGGCTGGATGTCACCAGAACCTCAGTAGCACATTCGGTTTTAGGGGTGGGGTCTTCTTAGCTCTTCCCCGTAACCCTGTTGGGAAAAAACCAATAAGAGTGAATGGGCCGGCTGGCCATGTTCATTTAAACATTTACTTCCCTTTTGGGTATAGTTTATGTGCCTTGGGGTTACTATCATGTATGTGTTTCATGCATGTTTCATGTCCTGCTTGTCCACAGCAGTTAGGTGTGGCGTCACCTTTGCAGGTTCATGATTAATGGACGTGTCAGGCACCGCCTCCCTGAGGTGACCGTCTTTTTCTGGCTTTCAGAACCTCACTGTGAGTGTATTGGGCAATCGGGGAGCTGTCCATGTCTCTCCCATAGGTGGATCTCGAACACGAGATGATGAAAGAGAACAATAGGTTACTATCGTAACCCTGGTTCTCTGAAACATCGAGTGGAGAGATCCACCAGCTTTGCCCCGCTTGCCGCACGAGAAGCGAATATACTTACTGAGGAATAGCAGCGCGCCCAGCTGTTATATGCCCGTAGGTAAGGGGGTGTGGCCTCACCTGGCATTGGCTGCGCGCTTCTGTCTGTCTAGCCAGACTTGGTGCAATTGGATGCTTCTGCAGAGGTCAGGTACGGGTGCCCTTCCCATAGGTGGATCTCTCCACTCGATGTTTCAGAGAACCGGGGTTACGATAGTAACCTATTGTTTTCACGGATCTGTGTGAACTGGGATTGTTTCGACAGCATTGTCTTCTGTAGCGGACAAAGCAAAGGAAAACCGTTTCCATATATCAACCATTAAAAAATGAATATTTTAACCAATTAAAGATTTAACCATGGTTCACACACCTTTTTTTGACCAATACATTGCAATTACATGTTCAGTTGTTGTTGTTTTTTTAAACAACTGTATAGAGATTAGATTCACAAACAGCAGCTTCTGTCTGATTAGCCTACAGTAAATATTGTAAAGCCACTCATAACTACACTATTTCCATGATTTTTATAAGCTTGCATAGAAATCACAATTCTAAAATTCTGAGATTTATAACCTTTGCTTCATAACTTATTAAGCCAATTAACTTTATTTGTTTATTAATGCCTTGAAATACAGTTAAAGTGTGTTAATACGCAACACAAGGTGGCAGCAACAGCTTTATGATAAAATATACCCATGTTCAATAAAACTTTAATTATAATAAATAAAATAAAAACATGGTTTATTAGGCTGTTTACAGTTTCCAATCAGTGCAAATCATGCAAACCAAATTTAGAGTCAGAAAAACCCAAAGTTACACTAGTGTTCAAAAGCTTGGGATTTTTGGTTTTTGAAAAGGTCTCTTCTGCTCACCAAGACTGCATTTATGTGATCAAAAACACAGGAAAAACATTAATAATGTGAAATATTATTATGATTTAAAATAACTGTTTTCTATATAGTAAAGTGTCATTTATATCCTGTGATCAAAGCTGAATGTTCAGCATCATTACTCCAGCCTTCTGTGTCACATGATCCTTCAGAAATCAGAATAATATGATTTGCTGCTCAGGAAAAAAATATGATCAATATTGAAACTTTTGATTCTTTGATGAACAGAATGTTCAAAAGAACAGCATTTATTTAAAACAAGAAACTTTTATAACATTATAAATGTCTTTACTGTCTCCTTTGATCAATTTAATGCATCCTTTCTGAATAAAAGTATTCTTTTGTGGTGGACGTGTGGATATTTATTTCTGGATTTATTTTATATAGGTAGTTAAATATTCAAAAGGTTGTCACAGACACAGACACAAAAAAAGTACAATCAAGTCAAAGGACTACAATAGATTCTTTATTTTGTCCATTTTTAACAACCACCCAAAAACAGACTGGAGTGAAGGATCACGTGTTGAATCGTGTGACGGCGGATAAAGCCGTCAGTCCAGGGATGATCTGAGCTTTAACTCATATGTGAAAACTCACTGCAAATGACACTGAAACTAGTAGTGATGGGTGCTGGCATATTCTTAACATCTACTGGAAAGTCATGAATACATCAGTATAAAGACGACTAAAACAGAAAAGAAAATATTACTTTCAAAGCAGTTTTCATATTAGAAAAAAAAAAGATAGTTGTATCCTCACTGAATATTTCAGATAACCTATTAATAACATGATCAGGAATCATAAAGTGCCTTTAGTCCAGGATAGCGCTGTAAACATGAAGGCGTTGTGGACACGTACCATGTTTACACATTCAAACATAAATGCAAGACATGCGTTTCATGAATAAATACATTCAATCAAAAGTTAACAGAGGAATCCTCACAAAACCTGCGGAAAACTGATCCATGTGCTTTCAATCCATCAGATTATAATGTGGAAAGATCAATCCTGTGATTCACTTACATTTCAAGCATAAAACTCCGAGCGGGAATGTTGGCTTGATCGATGGACCCAAACTAAGTAAAACATGTAGCTCATCCTCTCCAATGATTGGTTGTGGTCACTCTTGTGCGTTTAAGGCTATAGTGTTAGTCATGGATCCTCTAGAAATCTGAATTATAGTTTCACTTACATGAAACATAAACTTCTGGAATTGTTTCCTGTACATGTATAAAGCCTCAATACTGTATCAGTGCACTTTAGCCCAGGATTAAACACGAGGAATCAGTGCTAATCTGGATAACCGTATTATACGTCATGGTTCTGGGAGGATGTTGACAGAAACTCACTTAAAATATGTGCATTTACTTTAATACCAAGGAATATGGATTCCAGTAATTCACATGAGATAACAGACGTCATGTAGATGCAGTTTCATGAACGCAAAAATATGCAGGCGATCTAATGATTGATGCTCATGGATCGGGCTGGGCAATATAATGAACGTTCACTGTAATCCCACGTTGCACAATCACGAGAGCGTTACGACAGAATAAACAGCGTTAACCTTCAGCTGGAAGAACACCATTAGTGAGTGTGTTTTTTAAGGGGTCATGAATGTGATTAAAGCCGTGGTTGACTAGATGCTGATGACGTCATTAATGAACAAATAAGCCCGAGAACACAAGGCTATTGCTCCTACTTTACAGATCATTCATGTTTATCAGTTCTTTTGTCTTTGGGTCGTTATATTTCTCACAGATTTCTGCTCGATCTAAATCAGATACAGGTAAAGTAGTACAGTAAATATTACAATAATATTATGAACGCATTAGTGAGAGAATGATTGCGTGTGAATGAATTCTGTCTGGCAGCGTCTAATAGTGAAGCAGTGAGTTTTAGTTACTAAGAAATATATGCAAAAACTTATGTGTACAATAAGCTGTTTAAAACGTGCATTCACCGGATCAATTTTGAGCATCCAGATGGTATAATCAAACATATCTTGTGGAGCGCTTTCAGAGTACGCCTTTATTTGTCATTTTACACTGTTGGAAACGGAGAGTAAAAGTGAACATGATCAGCGTCACATTACAGTCAACATGAGTGAGTGAGTGTCTCAGTGAGGAAGAGCTCACAGAAGATAAATCTTCATATATTTCACGTTATTTTAAAATTTAATGAGATATATGTAAACTGTAATATTTAAAACAAAAGCAATACTTTAACGTAATTATGGGCATTTTTGTCATTTTTTTTTCTCAAGTAGCCTACTGGATATCTCGGTAAAATGATTAATGGATTAATTGTGGTGGGTCGTTCTGCACGTCATGACGATAATAAAAGCATTTTAATTTAAACATACCGTTGATGAAAATTTTATAAGAAAATATATTGTTATTATTAATTATGCATCAATGTTTTGTGAAAGAAACTCTATAAGAATATGATTATTTCAAATAACTCAATCATTAATGTCATTGACGCTGAAGAGTGAATGAACACCGCTAAACTGAAGCGCTTTGACCAAACAAACACATCTTATGAGATTAAGATATACACAACATCAAAGTACTATCAAAGTACTTAGATCCAAAAATGTATAAAGTACTTTTACATTTGTGCAAAAGTACTTTATATCCAGTACTTTTGCACAAAAGCATGCGAATGAGCACGTGAACTTTAGCATGCTAGTCTGAATGCGCGACTCCCGTCGTGACTCGGCTACTTCACAACAGTCTGAGTGTTTCCTCGTGATGGTGTCTATGGCAGATCGGCTGCACATCTCTGGGCTGAAGCCTCTGGACCAATCAGGTGCCGCCCAAAATGCTCCAATAACCAATCAGAAAAAAGATAAACATCATATTTTCACGGCAATCATCGTTTTCATCAAGTCCTCGTGCACATCTCTACTCTGAAGAAATGCAAGAAATTGTATTTAATTATTTGAGTTCTAATTAGTTTAGGATTTTATTTTTAATGGTCCTGCATATTTAAGGATTAAAATGTTTTAGTAAAAAAAATAAAAAAAATAGTACAACAAATATTGATGTTTAGTTTTTGTTAAGTTATTAACATTCGGATATTTTTAATATAAGTTATATTATAATTGCAATTGTGTTCATTTATTTTAAAAATATATTTTTACTGCATTTTAGTGTGAACATTTGGATGCATAAATGACTACAATGGCTTTTTGGTCAAAATGATCGAAAAGAAAAACAGTTTTATGCCACTTCAAAGTAAATGCATATATATTAGGATGAATGTGGAATATCTCCATAGAGGCTTAATAATATCAATATATATTTGTAGTAGCTATATCGCCCAGCCCTAGCACTAAGTGTATGATGATGTCGTATGCTTTAATATCTGAAGCATTGCCAGCTGTCAAGAAATGAATAATAATAATAAAAATAAAAACTTCCTTATTCCAAAAGAATATGCTTATATAAATCCATCTCTTGCATTTGGTATTGAGTTAGAATATGACAGTCTCAGAAGAGCATATTGATGCATATCAAGGATGTGTATTTCATTTGAAATTATATCTAAAAATCTGACTCGTTCAACCACTTACTAACGCTATTTACATTTCGTACAAGTAGAAACATTTTGGCACTGTGTTAAATGTCATGGATTGAAGTAAGTCGTTACTTTACTACATTTTTCATACAAAAATACCTATAAGAACATATGTGTTGAACTTCATGACACTGTTCATATAAGAAACAAATGAACATTACTTTTAAGGGAAGATTGCAAATATGCATCTCCATCAATACGAACATATTGCACAAACGATGAACAGTCCAAATGCACAAATGGTGTGTTTCTTTTGTAATTAATCTCATTAGAGAACATCTGAATATTACCCTGCTGTGTACCACATCAAATAATGCACATCTGTGAGAAAATAGATTCGCTTTTCATTCAATTTTGAGCCACAATCATTGTTAAAATGAGAGTACGGGGCAGTGTCCAAAAGATTTTAATACGCGTACAAAAATAGCTTAACACACCAGGGTTTGACTTTTAGGGCACTCGAGTCACTTCTGCGCCAGTAGAGCATATAGTGTGTCATCTTTCCTCTGTAATGCTGATTGATGCTGCTATTGGCGCAGAAATTCACCATGTCATGTAAAAGGCGGCTCTCGTGCGCAAACACACACTCATCACAGGAGTCCGTGACGTATGAAACACAGAACATGATGGGTTTCTGTACTCAGCGCTCGTGCAGCCGATCACCAGCCGCTCTACAGGAGTCTGCAGCCGCCCAGCGGGTTTTTCGTTTTCTTCGTCCTCTGCTTGTTCGGTCGCAGGTTGATGACATCACGGCCGTTCAGATCGCTGGTGTTCTGGTTCGGGTGAGTGCCGCCGGAAGTGTTAAAAACACCTGGGAAACAATTAAAAGTGGTAATTGATGAGGTGATAGAGACGAAAATACCAACCAGCTTTGAAATTATGTATCTTGGGATAGCGGAGACTCTAAAATTAAAAAGAAAGGACGATTATAAATTGCTTCGAATTATGTTGTTGGCTGGTAGGAAAGCAGTAACCAGAAGATAAAGTGATTTGGTGCCTAAAGTGGAAGAATGGGTAGATGTAATGCTAAGCATTTATAAGATGGAAAAGCTTACTGCGTCCATAAGATTGGAAGTCGATAAATGTAACAATATCTGGAAAGGATGGCTTAAATATATTAGGCAACATAGAACGGATTTTATTTAGAGACTTGTGGTAAGGTCTGAATGTTTATGAATACATTAATGTACTATGTAAAAGGATGAAGAAAGCAAACTTAATATGCAAGGATTGTCACTGAGAGTAACACATACCATACCCCGGTTCTAAGCTACAATTTTATTTATTTATTTTGTGTTTTTGTTTTTTTTGTTTTGTGTTTTTCAAAAATGAATGTCTTATCAATAAGGGCTTTCAAGGAAAATCAGTTATGACTGTCTTTAAATATTGGATGTGTTTGCCTGGTTTTTCTGTAAAATTCATATTGTGAAAAAAACTATTAAAAAAATTATACAAAAAAAACACCTGGGAAAAAAAGAGCAAGAGACTACCGTATATAAAAATGCACGATCATGCTACATCTGAAGTTTGATTAACAGTGGCACTGTTGTTTAAATATGCACAAAAAATATTAATAATAAAATAAAAACTATATTAATGAAAGTAGATGTGCAGGTTTGGTTGGTTAACTATCTATGGTACGGCTCAGTTTGCTTTTCCACTGCAGTTAGTACTAGGGGTGTAACGATACACATATTCGCATTGAACGGTTCGTTGGACAGTTTTTCCTGCCGACCAATTCGTTATTTCAGATGTAGGCGCGTGGCAACATTACACAACATCAAATGGCAAACGTAATGAAAGCAGAATGAAACTGCGCTACTAGTTATTTTGTGTTTCACGGACCGTTTATCAGTTTGGACCAATGCAGCGCGAGCCGGTCTCGATCAAGCGATACTCTTACACAGCGCTGAGACATCAGTAAAGAAAGCATTTGTATTCACCACTGAGTAATAACATCGCTGCGAGATCTAGTGAGAAACATTTACATTTCTCTGTTATTAACAGATCAAACAGCGCTGACGTGGAAACCAGGAAGAAACATTGTGCCATGAATGAACTAGTTATAGGCTTTAAGTTCACAGATCAGCAACATTCACCATGGATTTACTGTAGTAACACTCACTGTAACCATGGATTTACTGTAGTAACGTTAAAGGTAACCATGGATTTACTGTAGTAACATTAACTGTAACCATGGATTTACTGTAGTAACGTTAACTGTAACCATGGATTTACTGTAGTAACATTAACTGTAACCATGGATTTACTGTAGTAACACTCACTGTAACCATGGATTTACTGTAACCATGGATTTACTGTAGTAACACTCACTGTAACCATGGATTTACAGTAGTAACGTTAACTGTAATCATGGATTTACTGTAGTAACACTAACTGTAACCATGGATTTACTGTAGTAACGTTAACTGTAACCATGGATTTACTGTAGTAACACTAACTGTAACCATGGATTTACTGTAACCATGGATTTACTGTAGTAACACTCACTGTAACCATGGATTTACTGTAGTAACGTTAACTGTAACCATGGATTTACTGTAGTAACACTAACTGTAACCATGGATTTACTGTAACCATGGATTTACTGTAGTAACACTCACTGTAACCATGGATTTACTGTAGTAACGTTAACTGTAATCATGGATTTACTGTAGTAACACTAACTGTAACCATGGATTTACTGTAGTAACGTTAACTGTAACCATGGATTTACTGTAGTAACACTAACTGTAACCATGGATTTACTGTAGTAACACTCACTGTAACCATGGATTTACTGTAGTAACGTTAACTGTAACCATGGATTTACTGTAGTAACGTTAACTGTAACCATGGATTTACTGTAGTAACACTAACTGTAACCATGGATTTACTGTAGTAACGTTAACTGTAACCATGGATTTACTGTAGTAACACTAACTGTAACCATGGATTTACTGTAACCATGGATTTACTGTAGTAACGTTAACTGTAACCATGGATTTACTGTAGTAACGTTAACTGTAACCATGGATTTACTGTAGTAACGTTAACTGTAATCATGGATTTACTGTAGTAACACTAACTGTAACCATGGATTTACTGTAGTAACGTTAACTGTAACCATGGATTTACTGTAGTAACACTAACTGTAACCAAGGATTTACTGTAGTAACGTTAACTGTAATCATGGATTTACTGTAGTAACGTTAACTGTAATCATGGATTTACTGTAGTAACGTTAACTGTAACCATGGATTTACTGTAGTAACACTCACTGTAATCATGGATTTACTGTAGTAACACTAACTGTAACCATGGATTTACTGTAGTAACGTTAACTGTAACCATGGATTTACTGTAGTAACGTTAACTGTAACCATGGATTTACTGTAGTAACACTCACTGTAACCATGGATTTACTGTAGTAACGTTAACTGTAACCATGGATTTACTGTAGTAACGTTAACTGTAATCATGGATTTACTGTAGTAACACTAACTGTAACCATGGATTTACTGTAGTAACGTTAACTGTAACCATGGATTTATTGTAGTAACGTTAACTGTAACCATGAATTTACTGTAGTAACACTCACTGTAACCATGGATTTACTGTAGTAACGTTAACTGTAATCATGGATTTACTGTAGTAACACTAACTGTAACCATGGATTTACTGTAGTAACACTAACTGTAACCATGGATTTACTGTAGTAACAGTAACTGTAACCATGGATTTACTGTAGTAACACTAACAGTAACCATGGATTTACTAACAGTCTCTGTCTCGCACGCTCGCTCTAGATTCCGGGAGATTTTAACTAATTTGCGGTATATCTAGTCGATCACGAGTGGCTCAACAGGGAAATCTATAGAAAACTCATCTTTCAGGCATTCGTGAAGACCGGCGTGTGAAACCAATCAAATACGTGAGAGTTGGCAAATATTTTTGTCCTCCGCGGTGTAATTTTTAGGTGGGACAAATGCGACTGTCTACAATATCCCCCCCGTCCCCCCCGGTTCCTACGCCACTGTATATATATATATATATATATATATCTTCTGCTCACCAAGGATATATTTATTTGATGAAAAATTCAGTACAAACAGTATTATTGTGAAATATTATTACAATTAAAAATAAGTGTTTTCTATGTGAATATATAGTAAAGTGTAATTTATTCCTGTGATCAAAGCTGTATTTTCAGCATCATTACTCCAGTCTTCAGTGTCACATGATCCTTCAGAAATCACTCTAATATGATGAGTTGATGCTCAACAAACATTTATGATTTATTATTATCAATGTTAAAAACAGTTGTGCTGCTGCTTCATATTTTTGTGGAAACCGTGATACTTTGTTTCCAGGATTCTTTGATGAATAGAGTTTTCAAAAGATCAAAATTTATTTGAAAAAGAAACATTTTACAAAATACAAAAATTATTAATTTCTTAAATTTTTTTTTGAGAATGCTAAATTTTAACAGTGCCGTATATAAAGTAATGTCACACAAAAGTTCAGTCTTACCTATTTTATTGCTGGATGTGTGAACAACCTCGCTCTCCTCCGCGGACTGTTGCTTGAGTCGATGCAGATATTTGTCAGCTAGATACTTAAAAACTATAACAAATAAATCGTGTTATTTTATAATAAAGCATAATCAGTTTAGTGAGCGGAAAAGCTTCATCACTCACCTTCATTGACATTGAGATCTTCCTTCACTGATGTGCGATAGAATCTCAGTTTCAGCCTCTTAGCCAGACCTTCAGCCTCTTCACTGAAGCAACACACACACGCACACGCACACACACACGCACACGCACACACACACACACACACTAATTAATGCATTGGAAATGAACGGGAGACACATTTTATCTAGTGGAAACATTTGGTACTTCAACCAAACAAAATCTTTTTGAGATACAGTATAAGCTCAAATAAATTTGGAACACAACTAGTTTAGATTAATGGCTTTGACATGTTTTTGAAAATATAGATTCCATATAAAAATTTAAAATAGTATTTTTGATAACAATAAACATAAAATTCTGTAACTTTTTTTTTAAGTTAACTTCAGCAAAAATTTGCCAAGTGTCGTCTTTAAAAAGAGATCAAACTTAAGTCTGTGCTCTAAAGCATTCAAGATTTACCAGTTTAAGTTGGAAATTAAATTTTCAGGTCTATGCTCAAAACGTGAATAAATGGATTATAAATACAGCGTAAATATAATGTAGTACCATAAAATCCCCTACAAATAATGCCCTTTTCACAAGATGTAAAATATGTCTTTGATGTCCCCAGAGTGTGTATGTGAAGTTTTAGCTCAAAATACCCCACAGATATTTTAATATATAACATGTTAAAATTTTAACTTTTTGAAGGTGAGAAAAAACGCACCGTTTTTGTGTCTGTCCCTTTAAATGCTAATGAGCTGCTGCTCCCGGCACAGGGGGCGGAGCTTCAAGAGCTTGTGTCCTTTTACCTCACACACACATGCACTGAAAATTTCTACAACTTTTAGCCTTTTATTTTCAAACCGGAGTCGGAAAAAGATGGAGAGACTCAAGAAGAAGTGACAACAGGATGGTTAGTTAATGACTTTATGTAGCCTAATGTGTAGTTATCTTCTAGCAAATTCTGTCTTGATAATCTATAAATCGCGTTCCCAGGGCGGAGTTTATGTAAATTTTAGGGTTGGTGATGTCACTAACCCGGGAGGAATGTCGTGTAGTCCCTACCAGCCGTTTGTTGTAGTCCTTAAAAAGCCATTTCTAAAAATAAAAAATCTCCTTTTGGTTTGAACTTTGAGCGTCATAACTTTGCACATGTTGTTTATGCTCAAACAGCATCATTACACACTAACTAAAGTTAGAAAAGTGAAATCATAATCAACCACTCCTTTAACTGGCTACTCTCTGCTGTGCTGCTGACATCACTTCCTGTCGGCCACCTTCCGTTGGGTGCAATTCGCAACCTCACCACTAGATGCCGCTAAAAGCGACACAGTGCACCTTTAAAGAGCATCGCTGACTCTTACTTCTTGATCACCGTGTCGTCCAGCAGATCGATCTTGTTCTGCACCAGGACCGTGGGAATGTCGCCCACCTCCATCTCCACCTTCTCCCGCCAGCTGCCGATGGCCTGGAACGAGTCTCTGTCGGTGGTGGAGAACACCAGCACACACGCCTGAGCTCCTGCGGGACCGATCACATGTCACACACACACACACACACACACACACAACAGAGATAGCCCAGTATGGGAACACACTCGCACCTCTGTAATAGGCCTTGGTGATGGCGTCAAACTCCTCCTGTCCCGCCGTGTCCCACAACATCAATCTCACGTCCTCGTCGTTCACTCTGGAACACATGCAAACAACCGCAACATTCATATATGCACAGGCCTAATAGATACACTCTTAAAAATAGGGTTTAAAATGGGTTTTCACAGCGATGCCATAGAAAAACTACTGTGGGTTCCCAAAAGAACCTTTCAGTGAACAGTTATTAGTATATTTTTCTAATATAAATAGAGGTGTAACAATATATTGCAATACAAAAATGCAATAATATGTATCGTGTATAATTCACCCAAAATAAAAATGACTGTAGTGTGTGAGAAAAAAATTCAAGTTTTCAGAGTTTTAGTGTCAGTACTATATTAAACTACTATATATAATGTTGATGAAAAGTAATGTTGAATGTTGAATGTATTATAATGCAATGGGGGAATATTTGTGGGTCCTGATAATGTCTGATGTTACCATTAAAAAATGACCTACATTATTTTTAAACATATCTAGTCAGTAAAAGAGTGCAAGCATATTAATCTAAAATAATTCTGTGTTTTCAGCTTCAGAATCATGAATATGTTTATTCTGGTGTCTCTATTGTCCTGTGCTTTGGGTTTCCAGAACCAAGTCCAAGCCTATTCATTTACACACACAATGTAACACCAAATTTAGCATTTTAATCAACAGTAAATTTTTTAGTGGTGCACCGAAATGGAAATTCTGGGCCGAAACCGAAACCGAATATTTAGGATGCACTTGGTCGAAAACCGAAACTGAAGCCGAAAATGGCTTCATTTAAAAACGCATACAAACCAACAGAATAATCAAACTTTTATTAACAGTTACATAACAAAACCTAAAATATTTTTAACAATAAATAAATATAAATAATAATAATACCAAATAATATTATTCTTCAAGTTTTGTTCCATCAAATAAAATTGTTTTTTTAACAGTGGTGCAAAAAAAGATCCACAATTATCTGAATAACTGCACACAAAATCACAGTGTGTATCAAACCTGTTGTCGAAAAGTTCTTTGGCACCGCACCCCCTCTTGAGATTTTTGCAGAACAAATGTTACATATTGCAACTTTGGTGTCCTCATCTGAAACTTTAAAATACTTCCATACCGCTGACATGCTTAATCTTTGATAGGCAGACGCGTGATGATAGGCAACCGTGAGTGAAACCTAACCGCTTGCACACGGATGGGAGGGCGGGTGACATTCATTTTCGTTTTTTGTTTTCGGCTGTTTTTTTTATTTTGGCCCGAAACCGATAATGCCATTTTCGGCTGCCGAAATTTCGGTGCACCCCTAAATTTTTTGTTAACATACGTCTTGGAGAATCGCAATAATATCGTATTGTGAGTTCAAAATCATGATATGCATCTATCGTTACACCCCTAGATACAGAGAACCTTTGTGGAACGGAGAGGTTCAATGGATGTTAAAGATTCTTCATTGTCAATAAAATAACCTTTAGTTTTAAGAGTGCAATAGACTGTTGAAAAGTCTTTAAAACACAACAGTTACATCAAATAATTGGGTCATAAACTGCTTAGACTAGTCAAGACTGCTCATAACTTTAAGTCAGTTACATAAAAAGATAGACTGGTCTAATTTGAATCCAAGAAGTAAGACTGATTAGCCGTAATTAACTGCTTGTTGGTCAGACTAATTCTTAAGACTAATCTTAAAGGGTTTGTTAAAAAAATAAATATATATATATATATATATATCTCCCATAGTTTACTCACCCTCAAGCCATCCCAGGTGTATATGAGTTTCTTCTTTCAGCCAAACACAATCAGAGTTAGATTATAAAGTATCCTGTCTTTATAATGGGAGTGAATGGTACCTGAGATTTTAAAGCCCAAAAAAGCGCAAATAAATTAAGTAATTAAATAAGTAATTCATTATTATTATTATTAAAGACCTTCTGAAGTGAAATGATGCGTTTTGTGAGAAAATATCCATATTTATAACTTTATAAACCATAATCACATTCTTACAGAAACATTGATGAACCCCTGGAGTCGTGGATTACTTTTATGATGGAGGGATGTGCTTTTTTGGGTCTTCTAAGCCACCATTCAAACCTATTATAAAACTTGGATGAGGCAGCATATTTTTTAATATAACTCTGTATAATTGTGTTTGGCTGACAGAAGAAAGTTATACACAGCTAGGATGGCTTAAGTGTGTGTAAATTATTACATTACATTAAATTTTCACTTTTGGGTGAAATAGCCCTTTAAGTTAGCGGCTGTGTTTATGCAACGGGTCTCTGCTTTCGCTCTCAGATTGACTGAGCTGTGAAACCGATGAAGCCACTGACAGCTCATTGGTTCCTCGTTTCGTGTGGTGTGTACAACCAGTAAACCGCACAGCTTTTCTCTGGCGACCCTGCTGATGTCACAGCTCACGTTTATAAGAAGAGACTGAGATCCTGGAACTACACGTTTGTGTCAAGAGGATCTTCTTTTCCCAAGCGGTTGCGTGTTATTGGTCATTTCCCATATTTAAATGGGAACAGGATATGTGCATGTGAAACACAGATGGGCGGTACTGGCAAAATATATCATGTTTATATAAATTCAATATCACATTAACAACAGAGTATGTCAAATGGGGTTGACCATTTTTGATTTTATTTTATTTGTTGTATTTAATTTTATTTCACCAGGAAGGTCCCATTAGATATATCTCTTCTACCAGGGAGTCCTGGTCAAGATTAGCAGCACAATCAAAAGGTACAAAGTAGTACACACATAACACAACATAATAAACTAATGAAAGTACCCATATCTGAAAAACAATGCTAATCCTAATCAACTGTTAAAACATTTACAACGTTCTATACAAGACTTTTACGATTTTCTTCATTTCTTTTGAGTGATTATAATGGAAGCTTGTTTCCAATTTAAAGAAAAAATGTTGTTTTTGTTTTTTAAAGTCAGAATTACAAGACATAAACTTGCAATTGTGATATATGAAGTCAGAAGAATTACGAGATATAGTCTAAACTCATCGCCGGTAACACTTTACAATAATGTTCATTAGTTAACATTAGTTAACAAGTAACAAGGACTAACAATGAGCAATACATTTGTTACTGCATTTATTAATCTTTGTTCATGTTAGTTCACAGTGCATTAACTAATGTTAACAAATACAACCTTTGATTTTAATAACGTATTAATAAATGTTGAAATTAACATTAACTAAGATTAACAAATGCTGTAGAAGTGTTGTTCATTCTTAGTTCATGTTAACTAAAGTAGTTAACTAATGTTAACTAAAGAAACCGTATTGTAAAGTGTTACTAACTCAACTGCAAGCAAAAAAGTCAGAATTACGAGATATAAACTCAGTCACACTTTAGATTAGATTAGTGTCCCAATTCTCACTATTAACTATAACTTTTGCCTCAATAAACTTATGGGTAGAGGTAAAGTTTAGGTGTTGGGTGGATTAAGGGATGTAGAATATGATCATGCAGAATAAGGCATTAATATGTGCTTTATAAGTACTAATAAACAGCTGATATTCTAGTAATATGCAAGATAATAAACAACTAGTTAATAGTGAGAATAGGACCCTGAACAAAAGTTACTCAGTTCTCTTTCACGTGTACTTGTGCTTGAACGCACACATACGTGATGCTGAAATGCCTGTCCTCGTAAACAGTCACTTATGGCTTACATGAACAAACTATCGAGAAAGAGAATGGATGCGTATCATTATATTGGATCTGTGCATTCGCTGTAAAACTGATTTTCAGACCGCACTGGTTGCAGAGCTACGGCTAGAGGAATTCAGGGGCTGTTTTATTACGTGCTTAAAAAAACTACAATGGTCCACTTGAGATGGATTAACTTAAACTGGTTTATATAACAATGCCTATTAATGGAAAATCTGGAAAATAAGAAACAAATAAAATACTTATTCAGAACGTTATGGCTGCAAACAAAATGATCAGATTATTTATAAGAAAGGAATGATGAGACACATCAGCTTCACAGTACGAGTACGGGGTTAAAAACAAAACTCAAAATGTCACAATAACAGCCATATGACACACTCTTAGCAGGTTTTGAGTCCCGCTCTCTATTTTTACATTGTTATGTTTCTTGTAAATAATTTTTGAAAATTTAAATACTGTAAAAATTCTTGTAAATGTAAATAATGTAAAGCAGTTCTGTCCACTGAATATATCTACTGTGTTATACTGTATATATACCAGTTTATAATATAAGTTTTAATCAGCAGCCAGAGGTTTTTTAAATCACATTTGATATGGTTCATTTTGTAAATCTGTAAAACGAAGGTCAAGGTGAATGCTTTGCATTGTGGGATACATCTGTGATGTGATGTACACTGCTTTTATACCACACATTCAGGCAAATGGAGTAGATCATTGGGGTTTCCCATGCAGAAAGTGTGCATTATGTGCTCTGGTTTACATACAGCAAAATACTTTGCATTAGTAATGATAGTATGCTATTCCAAATATCGTCTTGGTTCTTCCTGGTAAAAGAGATAAAAATGTTTATAAAATATAAAATAGCCATTATTTAAATTCACCTAAATAGTGTTTTAGACGTCCCGTGGGAACTCAGTTGTAGCCGGAAAAGGTCAATAGTGTCCAGGTTTATCACAGTGTGCTTATAAAACTTAAACTTTTTTATTTATTTGTGAAATGCCGATGGTTTGTCTAGATAAGACCCTTATTCATCGTCTGGTGTCGTTTAAAGCCCTTTGAAGCTGCACTGAAACTGTCATTTGGACCTTGAACCGTTTGGGTCCTGTTGAAGTCCATTATATGGAGAAAAATCCTGGAATGTTTTCATCAAAAACCTTCATTTCTTTTCGACTGAAGAAAGAAAGACATGGACATCTTGGATGACATGGGGGTGAGTAAATTATCAGCAAAAGTTTTTTTAAAAGTGAACTAATCCTTTAATAACCCTCTACGGAAGTATAATCAGTAGTTTTCACGAAAGTCCAGTCAAATCACTAATAAACATGAATTTCTCTGTCCATGGAGAACGAGTAATCATTGTATATTTACATATACGACCTATATTGTAACAATGCAAAGTGGATTGAAAATCGTCTCTAATGCGATCTAAAACATCTCTGCAAATGACAGAGCGATTGTGTTCAAACACAGAACCCAAAAGCTGTGCATGAGAACTCATAAAAGCATTTCAAAGCAACCTGACTGAAGCGTAAAACTAAAGCATGCTTACATTATCTGTCTCTCCAGAAAGTCGACCCCAATGGTCTTCTTGTAGTCCTTGGTGAAGATACCCTTGCAGTATCGCTGAATCATGCTGGACTTGCCGACCGCTCCGTTGCCCACCACCACCACCTTGATGGCCACTTCCATGTCCTCCTCCAGCATGGCTGGGTCTGTGGGATTCACTTCACTTTAGTGCTTCTGCTGTGGGATCTGCTCAACTCTAGCCTGTTTCAGGACAGCAAATGACAGACCAGTCATAATCACACACTTTATGACGCATTAGGTGTTACTTAAAGGGTCATGAAACCCCAAAACACATTTTTTAAGATGTGAACCGATGTTTGCACATCACTGAAAACACTAAAACCACTCATAAATGTTACCAATAAGTGGAAATTGGTTATTTTATACACAATATTATAACAACATACGCTTGCATGAGAGCGTTTTTTGCACGGAAAGCCACAATAAGTTCAACAAGCTCGCAACGCAGATCATATCGTTCATATACGGACCGGAGCAAGCGCGTCAAAGATTTTAACATTTATGGACATATTTCAAATACTCTAGTGCCCTAAACATGAGCCAGCACCGTGTGTGCGCACATGTCTTCTTCAAATGAAATGTGGGTCATTGACAGATAAGATTTTTAAAAGTGTAAAAAAAAAAAAATGGAGATATGATTCAATTTGAACCCATTTTTTAGTTTTACTAAGTGTTAGAGGGATACTTCACCTCTGGAAAGTATTTATTTAAAATGGGTCGTTTATGTAGAAGAAATGTGAAATTATTTTTGAATTTGGAGCTTTCTAGACTGAGAAAAGCCAGAAAATGTATTTTTGGCATATGTGGATGAAAGACAACAACTCCCAGAATGCACTTGTTTCGCTGCCCTAGGAAACCACGCCTACTGGTAACAGAGCGCAGTAGTTAAACAACAAGTCTAGGCTACTAGTGAGCCTCCGTGATGAGTCTGCCTGGGATTCAGCTTTTGCGTTCTACAGTCGCCATTCCTCATGTTTACTGTGGCGAGCAGGGCGAGTGAGGGCCGCGGGAGAACGGCTCACGTTTACTGTGGCGAGCAGGACGAGTGAGGGCCACGGGAGAACGGCTCATGTTTACTGTGGCGAGCAGGACGAGTGAGGGCCGCGGGAGAACGGCTCATGTTTACTGTAGCGAGCAGGACGAGTGAGGGCCGCGGGAGAACGGCTCATGTTTACTGTGGCGAGCAGGACGAGTGAGGGCCGCGGGAGAACGGCTCATGTTTACTGTGGCGAGCAGGACGAGTGAGGGCCGCGGGAGAACGGCTCACGTTTACTGTGGCGAGCAGGACGAGTGAGGGCCACGGGAGAACGGCTCATGTTTACTGTGGCGAGCAGGACGAGTGAGGGCCGCGGGAGAACGGCTCATGTTTACTGTAGCGAGCAGGACGAGTGAGGGCCGCGGGAGAACGGCTCATGTTTACTGTGGCGAGCAGGACGAGTGAGGGCCGCGGGAGAACGGCTCATGTTTACTGTGGCGAGCAGGACGAGTGAGGGCCGCGGGAGAACGGCTCATGTTTACTGTGGCGAGCAGGACGAGTGAGGGCCGCGGGAGAACGGCTCATGTTTACTGTAGCGAGCAGGACGAGTGAGGGCCGCGGGAGAACGGCTCATGTTTACTGTGGCGAGCAGGACGAGTGAGGGCCGCGGGAGAACGGCTCATGTTTACTGTAGCGAGCAGGACGAGTGAGGGCCGCGGGTGAACGGCTCATTTTTACTGTGGCGAGCAGGACGAGTGAGGGCCGCGGGAGAACGGCTCATGTTTACTGTGACGAGCAGGACGAGTGAGGGCCGCGGGAGAACGGCTCACGTTTACTGTGGAGAACAGGACGAGTGAGGGCCGCGGGGGTGAACGGCTCACGTTTACTGTGGCGAGCAGGACGAGTGAGGGCCGCGGGAGAACGGCTCATGTTTACTGTGGCGAGCAGGACGAGTGAGGGCCGCGGGAGAACGGCTCATGTTTACTGTAGCGAGCAGGACGAGTGAGGGCCGCGGGAGAACGGCTCATGTTTACTGTGGCGAGCAGGACGAGTGAGGGCCGCGGGAGAACGGCTCATGTTTACTGTAGCGAGCAGGACGAGTGAGGGCCGCGGGTGAACGGCTCATTTTTACTGTGGCGAGCAGGACGAGTGAGGGCCGCGGGAGAACGGCTCATGTTTACTGTGACGAGCAGGACGAGTGAGGGCCGCGGGAGAACGGCTCACGTTTACTGTGGAGAACAGGACGAGTGAGGGCCGCGGGGGTGAACGGCTCACGTTTACTGTGGCGAGCAGGACGAGTGAGGGCCGCGGGAGAACGGCTCATGTTTACTGTGACGAGCAGAACGAGTGAGGGCCGCGGGAGAACGGCTCATGTTTACTGTGGCGAGCAGGACGAGTGAGGGCCGCGGGAGAACGGCTCATGTTTACTGTGACGAGCAGAACGAGTGAGGGCCGCGGGAGAACGGCTCATGTTTACTGTGACGAACAGAACGAGTGAGGGCCGCGGGAGAACGGCTCATGTTTACTGTGGAGAGCAGGACGAGTGAGGGCCGCGGGAGAACGGCTCATGTTTACTGTGGAGAGCAGAACGAGTAAGGGCCGCGGGAGAACGGCTCATGTTTACTGTGGAGAGCAGGACGAGTGAGGGCCGCGGGAGAACGGCTCATGTTTACTGTGGAGAGCAGAACGAGTGAGGGCCGCGGGAGAACGGCTCATGTTTACTGTGGAGAGCAGGACGAGTGAGGGCCGCGGGAGAACGGCTCATGTTTACTGTGGAGAGCAGGACGAGTGAGGGCCGCGGGAGAACGGCTCATGTTTACTGTGGAGAGCAGGACGAGTGAGGGCCGCGGGAGAACGGCTCATGTTTACTGTGACGAGCAGGACGAGTGAGGGCCGCGGGAGAACGGCTCATGTTTACTGTGGAGAGCAGGACGAGTGAGGGCCGCGGGAGAACGGCGCGAGGCCGGTGGCGTGATTACTGATGAGCGACTCCTGTGAGATGCACCGTTCTCGTATGTCTCACGGAGGAGCGGGAATTTTCTTAGCAATGTTAAAACGCACATCAACCGATCACTTGTTTAGCATTCATGTAAACACTACATTCAGATTCACCAATCGGAATGAATCTAGTTAGATTGAAACAAAAGGTGTGCATGTAAACAATGAATGGCGACTGCAGAAAGCAAAAGCTGAATCCCGGACTTTTTTGACGATCTCAACGGCCGGACATGTCCGGGAAAAAGAGGATGGTAACCCGTAACCCCTTCTACTCAGCTTTCTCCACAGAAAAAGAGCCTGCTAGCTTGGCTTCCAAAAAAAGATGGCTGACACTGTGTATATTCTGTGAGTGAGATCCTCCCTCTATGGGCGGGTTGAGAACATGCGGGACAGCCCCTACTACTGGATGTAGTCTTTAGCCTCTGGCCAAAAAAATCCTCAGATGACGCAAAATGACAATCAGCGGAGGATTTTTTTCAGACAAAAAATACATAAATCTCTCATCTCAGGGGGATATGAGGGAGGAAAGCACGGTAATTCGAAAATACTACAGGTTTTCTACTAATACAAAGCTTAATGCTAAATCCTGAAGTTTCTATCCCTTTAACAATGAGATTATGTGGTTTGTACAATCAATTAACTTTGCTTATGACAATTTTTTTACAAGATGAACAAAATTTGTCACCAAAAAAGTAATTCGGTTTAACCATGAATATTTCTAAAAGTATTAATTTGCAGATAATTATTCATGAAAAAACCTGATTTGACATTGATGTTGAGACAGTATATAGTGTGTACCACAGAATAAATATAAAATAACATTACCACAGATCTCATAAATGTAATCATTTAATTGGACTAGTCTAAACCCTCTGTTACGTCCCATGACGTAATATTTAGAGTTTATGTGTGCTGGCGATGTTTTTCTCCCCTCCTTCTGTGTCTCTCTCTCTTTCTCTGCCATGCAGCACCTCAAATCACCTGCAGCTGGTGCTGATTAACAGGAGCGGGTATAAAGCACCAAAGACACAGGAGGAATCCCTCTTCGGCTATCCCAGACGTTGTGGTGTTACCTGTTGTTAATCCTTATCTGTGAGATCTGTGAGATCTGTGTGATCTGTGTTTGAGTACCACGAGCACTTAGACTGTGTGAGTTCAAGTTGTTCAACCGTGTAGGGAGACGGGTGCCAATTTGTTTGGAGTATCTACTCCTGAACTTTTCTCCTGTTTATTCTTTGTTAGTCAGAGAGAGAGGTAAGATAATTGTCTTTGATTTCATCTTCTTTTTTTGTTAGGAAATTTAATTGGGTTTAAACTTTAGGAAGCCCCCATTTTGTTTGTTATTTTGGCCTGGCCCTCACCTGACGATTTGGTTATTATTTAAACTTGTTTATCTGTTTACTGTTCCTTGCTTATTTTGTAAATATATTGAGCAAGCCTTTGTTGGCCTCTATTCAAGAAAATAAAAACTACTTAATAATTCTCTCTCAATTTCCTTTTGTGATCAGGTGAAACTCAAAGGGTGTTGTGTAAATCTGTTAAATATAAAAGTGAAATTCAGATAGAGCTGGGATAGAGGAAAAGGAGATTTCTCACATGTATTATTTTTACATCTTTCATTTATTGTTAGTCCCTCTTTTCCCCTAGACTCGAGAGGGAACGTAACACCCTCCTACATATTCAAGTTCATGAGAAAAGGGGAAATGTAGAAAAAAAATATTAGACCTTTTAAATGTTCTTCCGCATTTCTCCAGTTTTACCAGTTTGTTTTATAAGGTTGGATTTTCATTCATCTGGACTTTTAACTTTTGTTAGCGATTTTTATTATTCTCAGTGGCTATTGCGATTAATATAATGCAAAGATATCTGACTGAAATCAGCATCAATTTAAGAAAGTGCAACAAAAACGACCATAATGTCGAAATGGTTGATTTTAATAATATATTAAATAATAACAGTTTAATAATATATTGGTAACACTTTACAATAAGGATCATTAGTTAACTAGATTGGTTAGTATGAACTAGCCCATACAGGATTAATTAAACTTTGCTAATGTTCATTTCAACATTTACTAAATACTTTATCAAAATCTTGTTAACATTAGTAAATACACTGTGAGTGTGAACTAACATGAACAAACAATGAACAGCTGTATTTTTATCAACTAACATTAACAAAGATTAACAAATACAGTAACAAATGTATTGCTCATTGTTAGTACATGTTAGTTAATACATAACTAATGTTAACTAATGAACCTTATTGTAAAGTGTTACCAATATATTTTTGTTTTAAGGGCATAAAGAATGTGTGGGAACATGTGCTTAATTGTCACGAGAAAACATTCTAAAACATTTATTTCATAAGCAAAGAGGAATTTTATCTAGGCTATTTATTTTGGTTTTGGGGTGAAATATGACTAGATAATGATAATGAATCTGACAGATTTCATAAGACTCTCTACAGCCGAGCTTTCACCCCCAAAATAACTTGGTTGCAAATCGACACTGCATTGATTCAACAACTAGCCTATAATCAAAACTGGTTTTCCTGTTCTTGAATCTACAGAAAGGTAGAAATTATTGTTGTCCCGATACTGGAATTTCTCATTTTAATACAATACCTAGAAAAATATTCTATATACCATTTTGATACCATGTTGAAAAACTGCCACATATATATTTTTAATGTTATCTCATCATTTTTTGCCCATCCATTGAAAGTGTAATCAATATTTTTAAGCTTCAAAAAGTAACACACTGTCCTTGATATGAATCAAGCTGTTTAATCCTAGTCTTCCACTTTCATATTTGAAATCACCAATGAAATCTGACAACAGTCTCATCAATTTAGGGTCTAATCTCTGAAATTGTGAACAACATTTTTTTTTTAAATCCAAAAATTCATAATTTATGAAAAAATTTCTATAAGCAGCTCTACAGAAGACAATAGTGTCATCATTCAGCTCAAATCATTTCAGTGCTGATTCAGTTCAATAACTGTGTTGATGTTGTAAAGTTCATTAAGTTTGAAATTAATTTGATTCAGCTATAAAGCAGCTCTACAGAAGACAATTGTGAAATTAAATTCCCTCGTTTAATGAAATGAAATTAAATGAGGGAATTTAACTGAGACATGATGATTGACAGCTGCATTTAACTAAGTGACATTTAAGCAGTTTTCCCGCAGCTTGTCTACTCTTCTGCCACACACTCAAAATCATGTACTTTTCTTCATAAAAACAGTACTTTAGGTCGCAGTATAAGTAGGCAGATAGCAGTGAGACACTAGCGCTTACCTATTAGGTTACGGTAGCAAGGCCTCCCACGTTTCTCCTGAGTAACTAAATACACCAGTTAACCTGACACAACAATAACCATATCATGAGTCTCACCAGACCTCATCTCCACGGGATATTCTTATAACACACTCGCAAAAACAATGCTGCCCCTATACGGCTAAGATCAAATCTATATCTGTATGTTAATGTGTTTTTGTTATTGTAGACATTTAGTTGGATTTCTAATACATTGGTAACACTTTACAATAGGTTTGTTGTTAGTTAATATTAGTGAACATGGACTAATAATGACCTGCACATATGCAGCATATATTAATCTTTGTTAATGTTAATTTCAACATTTACTAATACATTATCATTAGTTAATGCACTGTGAACTAACAAGAACAAACAATGAATGACTGTATTTTTATTAAAGGATTAGTTCACTTTAAAAAAAAACTTTTGCTGATAATTTACTCACCCCCATGTCATCCAAGATGTCCATGTCTTTCTTTCTTCAGTTGAAAAGAAATGAAGGTTTTTGATGAAAACACTCCAGGATTTTTCTCCATATAATGGACTTCAACAGGACCCAAACGGTTCAAGGTCCAAATGACAGTTTCAGTGCAGCTTCAAAGGGCTTTAAACGACACCAGACGATGAATAAGGGTCTTATCTAGACAAACCATCGGCATTTCACAAATAAATAAAACAGTTTAAGTTTTATAAGCACAAATGCTCGCCTTGCTCTGTTCTGTGATGCTCGTTCGTGACTCACGTAATACGCAGTTACGTTGAAAAGGTCGCGCGTCGGCGGAAGTACCGAGTCAGTGTTTACGAATGTGAGGAAGGAGGACCATATACACACATTCAAATGTCTTTGTGTCAGTTTATCGTTTAAATGCCCATTTCATGTGTGTATCCTGGGTGTTTTAATATTAAAAAGGCTAAAAGAACATTTTCGTCAGGACAGAAGCGTGACCTTAATTGGACTACTTTATTCATCGTCTGGTGTCGTTTAAAGCCCTTTGAAGCTGCACTGAAACTGTCATTTGGACCTTGAACCGTTTGGGTCCTGTTGAAGTCCATTATATGGAGAAAAATCCTGGAATGTTTTCATCAAAAACCTTCATTTCTTTTCGACTGAAGAAAGAAAGACATGGACATCTTGGATGACATGGGGGTGAATAAATTATCAGCAAAAGTTTTTTTTAAAGTGAACTAATCCTTTAACTAACGTTAACAAAGATTAACAAATACTGTAACAAATGTATTGCTCATTGTTAGTTCATTAAGTAATGAACCTTATTGTAAAGTGTAACCAATATACATTTACAGATCAATATAAATGAAACAACTATTTTATAAATGTGTTTTAAATGCATTTGCCAGACAAGATTAGATTTCTTCCTTTCGTTTGGTTTGGCTTTTAGAACAAAAGATGAATCAGTATTGTTTCCTGACAGGTGTTTCTGAAGGACTGTGTGTTACACTGAGATCCACGTAACCAGGGAAGTGTGTGTGTGTGTGTGTGTGCTCATGTTTATATTACATTGTGGGGACCAAATGTCCCCACAAGTATAGTAAAACCTGAAATAACCTACATTGTGGGTCAGTCAGCGGTCCCCATGAGGAGAACAGCGTATAAATCACACTAAGTAATGTTTTTTGAAAAAATAAAAATGCAGAATGTCTCCTGTGATGGGTAGGTTTAGGGATAGGGGCAGTGTGTGTGTGTGTGTGTGTGTGTGTAAGGGGACAGAATATACAGTTTGTACCGTCTAAAAACCATTACGCCTATGGAGAGTCCCCACAAAGATAGCGAACCAGACATGTGTGTGTGTGTGTGTGAATTCATTTAACATGGTATAAGATACTTCTTCGAATCACAAGAATTGCAAGGAACCCCGACATTTTTTGTAGTTCAAAACAAATCCTTGCAAGATATTAATGAGTAATATTGATTAACAACAAACTAACTGTACATAGGGTTAGGTTTAGCGGCTTGTAATTAAGCACAGTGTACTGTTATTACTATAGTAAGTACATGTAACAAGGACACTGAGATTTAAAGTGTGACCAACAGCCTGTGGTGGAACGTTCTCAGAACTTTAGCTAAAAGGTTTGGCTCAAAGTTATGAGCAAACATTATTTAAGTAGCGTTAATAGAACGTTAGTTGGTCTTAAATTATGTTCTCAAACGTTAGCATGATATTTCGTTCGCAAAACGTTTTTTGTCTGAAATGTTTCAGTCGATCAAATGTTGTTTAAATGTTTCAGAGATGTTCAGGGAAAAACGTTTGAATTAACTTAATGGGAACGTTAGAAAAATGATCTTAGAACATATAATGTGTTAGCTGGGATGGTGCAGTGATGTGTCTGATGGCACGATAGGCTAACGTACTTTGTTAGACGTAGGCTATACTGAACGATTATTTGGATGGTACTTCAAATAATTTCATGGTACATTTTGTTAGTGAGAAAGGGAACGCGATGTCTTACCTGCATTCGTGTTACCAGGTTACATTACATTGTTTCGTTCGTCTCTGATCTGAAGATCCGACACGAGGATGATAATAAACGCGAGCTGTCCAAGGAAGATCCACGAACAGACAGCTCTTCTGATTTATGAACACACACACATCTGCTGAATGTAAATATTACACAGCTGCATGAAGAGAGCTTTTTAATCCGCACAGTTTATCAAAGGAGTGGCCTCCTCCTTCTCCTTTACTACTCTCTCTCTCTCTCTCTCTCTCTCTCTCTCTCTCTCTTCAGCCTGGATGATCCAATATCAAACGAGCTCGAGGAAGCAAATGTCAACAGTTACAGATGAGAACAGAAATAGCGGAGCGTCTTAACGTGTTTTGCGGTCATTCACGACTATCTTCGCGGTGTGTATCTCATCTGTTGACCGCAGCAACAGTAACGCGTGAAGCGGGAGACCACTCTGCGATATCGGTCTGTCGCCCACCAAAAACACTCTTTTCAAAATAAAAGCCATTTCATTTATTTAATTGTATTTAGTCACTAAAATGGACAATTCTTGATTTTTTTATTTATTTTTTTGTTGATGGAATATTGCAGTATTTATTATAAACTATTTATACGTGCACATCTTTTTTAATTTGTCCTTGTAATCCCTATATATAGCCTACTCAATATAACTTCTCCTCTTGTTGCTGCAAGATCTCTTCTCTTCTTTGATGACATGTTTACTGGAGCAAGGGCGGGACACTTTCGACCAATAGCAAACCACAACATCCAATCAATTCTCCATGGCTGCGTCCCGATTCGCCTACTTATACTACGCCCTAAAAGTATGTACTCTTTTTGTGAAGAAAAAGTACATACTTTTGAGTGTGTAGCAAAAGAGTAGGCAAGCTTTGGGACATACTACTCCGTCATCTTTAACGGACAGCTCTGTCGCGTGCGCCGTCACCGTAAACTGCCCTGTCAATCATCTTGTCACAGTTAAAATCCTCCATTCAATCTAATTTAATTTCCTACCGTTTCTGAGAGCAGTGTAATAGCTATTTCATCTGCCCGTCGCGGGTCTTTCATGCGGAGACTCTCCTCATGTGTTTGCAATTTGAATGTAATGAAATTATGCATTTAAAAGTTAATGGTTAAACGTATCTTTACAAAAGTTCACAATGCTGATGCAGATGCAATATAATGTAGACAACATTGAATAAATACATTTTCGTCAGGTTAGATACTGGTAATTAATCACTCAAACCCCTTTATCTAAACCTCTCTACATAACTGCCGGACTCACGTGTCCTCCATGTCTGTAGTTTTTTAACACTTTTCACTCGTGTTTGTAGTTCTAATCGAATCCTCGTCCAACGCGCGATGGGTTGTGGGCAATATCAGCCGTTAGAGTGCGCATCGATCTACACTTCGGATTCTGACCGGATATAGTAGACCATCCGGGTATCTTTGGAACACTCATTTCAACATACTACGATTTGGGACGTACTAATTCTACTTTCGAATACTATTTAGGACGGATAGTATGCGAATTGGGACGCAGCACATGTACTTAAAATCATGTCCCGTCCGACATTTTTTCTTGTTCGATGCTGCGTCCCAATTCGCATACTATCCGTCCTAAATAGTATTCGAAAGTAGAATTAGTACGTCCCAAATCGTAGTATGTTGAAATGAGTGTCCCAAAGATACCCGGATCGTCTACTATATCCGGTCAGAATCCGAAGTGTAGATCGATGCGCACTCTAACGGCTGATATTGCCCACAACCCATCGCGCGTTGGACGAGGATTCGATTAGAACTACAAACACGAGTGAAAAGTGTTAAAAAACTACAGACATGGAGGATGCGCGAGTCCGGCAGTTATGTAGAGAGGTTTAGAAAAAGGGGTTTGAGTGATTAATTACCAGTATCTAACCTGACGAAAATGTATTTATTCAATGTTGTCTACATTATATTGCATCTGCATCAGCATTGTGACCTTTTGTAAAGATACGTTTAACCATTAACTTTTAAATGCATCATTACATTCAAATTGCAAACACATGAGGAGAGTCTCAGCATGAAAGACCCGCGACGGGCAGATGAAAGAGCTATTACACTTCTCTCAGAAACGGTAGGAAATTAAATTAGATTGAATGGAGGATTTTTACTGTGACAAGATGATTGACAGGGCAGTTTACGGTGACGGCGCACGCGACAGAGCTGTCCGGTAAAGATGACGGAGTAGTATGTCCCAAAGCTTGCCTACTCTTTTGCTACACACTCAAAAGTATGTACTTTTTCTTCACAAAAAGAGTACATACTTTTAGGGCGTAGTATAAGTAGGCGAATCGGGACGCAGCCCGAGAATCAGTTTCTCCCGGATATACGTCACAGTATAGAAAAAAATAATATCGCAACTTCTGTTTCATGCTGACTTTACAAAACTGGCTGAAGAACTGTTCCCATAAGAAAACATGGCAGATTTCAAACTGCATACTTTGGGTGTTTCTGCATTACCAAAGCAATGACAGAGGATCGTGCGAAAATGTTCAGCATTCTTTAATTCATCAACTGAGTGTCGCAAGTATTGTTTTTTATAACTGTACCATTTTAAGAAGAAACCGTTATACATTTAAGTATACTGTAATGTTTTATTTGACTTTGTTCATGTACATAATACTGCAGTATATAAGCACTTTAAATAGTAATGTTTTATTTAAAGTACAAGATTTTATAACACTGTTTATAATACTGTTAGGGAAAGTTAGTTTTAAAGTAGTGTATAATTACTCCCTAAAAACTAATTATGTTACTTAGTTACTTTTTATGGAAAGTAATGAGTTAAGTTACTTTTGCATTACTCTTTCTCACCTGAGCTGGGCTTGATTATGTTTTAATAACAAACAAACAAAAGTTATATTTTGGCAAACATAAAGGCCCTTAAGTTAATAACCCTCAGGCTGAAGAAAAATGCAAACACTTTTTTTCCCCAACACTTCAACACTTTTGCATCAGCATATGTGAAGTTTTTTTAATTTTTATTAGTATGGCTGAAGTAGATCATCACAGGTCAGCAGCAAAGACATTGGTTAATAAAGTGAGATTAAATACATAAAGTATATTTGTGTTATTTAACCTAATTATTGCAGGTTGTGTAATTTTCTGAGTTTGCATTTCACAGTTTTTATTAAATTTGAGGAATGTTGAATCGGTTTTTTGTTTGTTTTTTGCAAGTGAGATGAATAAATGCCACAATTATTCTAGAACTACAATACCTATCATGTTTACACGTTTACACACAACGCCTCTGCACTTACTCACGATTTCTCTCAACATGCATTTGACTGTTTTATTTGATATAGGGTGATGTAAGATAAATTGAAGAGGACATTGAATAGCTGGATGAAGATGAGAGTTTATCGCGTAACAGTAACAAAGTGCACTAGACGAAGCACCTTGAGTCGGAATCAACCCTTGAACATCCCAAACTCAACGCCTTTATCCTGTCACTGTTTACCAGCCCTAATGTAAATGAAGCTCTGTATGCTAAAGTTGAGACGCACCGTTGCCCCTCACCCGCCCCCATTCTACAATGTATGCCCATGTGCTCAGGATGTGATCAGCCAGTTGACTTTTGTTGTGGAGAAAAATGCAGAAGTGAAAATAAGACTTTACTGAACAAAGCAACAAAGCCGAGATGCCTGCAGAACATCTGAATCTTAATTTGGCCAATATGCAATTATTATACCTTTTATGTTATTTTGCAATAGCCAAGTGACATAACGTCTGGTAAGATTCATCCCTCATGTTTTCCCAGCATTAAGTTCTTCATATTTTGCTTTTCTCTCTAATCATGGCATTGATGATCAACCCTTTTATAGGCGAAATGCAACATTCTTCGAGGACAATCAACTCTTCTCAGAGGCAAGAAACCTCCACATGACACCTCTTAACAATGGTCTTATTCTTTCACGGTCACTTGTCGTTTACTTAAATATCCCCGTCTATGCTAAAACTGCTCAGTGGCTGCACAAACTTCTTATCTTGACATCTGTAGACACAGTCACATAGACCATAAGGCCTTAAAACACATCTGGCTTTTATAATATTCAAACTTGTTCTACAATTGTTTTCTATAGAATAGATACAATATTTCAAAACTTTATAATAAATTAGCCATGTTTGTAGCCTGGGTTTCCCCATCCTGCCTTGTGCGCAGCGCGATTTTATTCACGCTGCTAGGCAGTATGGACCATAGATATCTATGGTATGGACACCATGGAACAAATTTTCGCCTCAGATAGGGAACCAATCACAGAACAGGGAGGGAGCAGCAAGGCGATGACGAAGTCTGCGACACACCGAAGCAGTTTGTTTATATCTGTATGGATCCAGTACGGCAGCAGACGCGAAGTTACCTTTCAAGTTTATTTAGAAAAAATAGCAACTTTTGGCGTTAAACCATTTCATAACCAAGACGGATGTTTTTTCCCTTCAACCAACAGGCTTTGGCAAAAGCCTCATATATCAACGTTAGCCCCGTTAGTGGCTATGGCAATGGGGCTTAGGCTAGCGAGACCCCCGTCGTTAGTTGTGTCACCATAAATCTCTGCGTTTACACTTGGCATTAACATGCGATCACCATGATCCGATCAAGCAGATCAGGACACAGTGTGTTTACATTTGTTCGCAATAAGTAGCCCTTGTATCTGGATAACCGATCGGATTTCTATGGGGGTAGAATTGTTGCTTTATTTCAAATAAATAGATTATGATCCACAAATAAATGTAAAGAGATTCACAAAAATATATCAAATTCACAAATAAATAGATTAAGATCCACAAATAAATGTAAAGACTTTCACAAAAAAATATAAAACTCACAAATAAATAAAATGAGATTTGCAAATAAAAATATATATTTACAAATGTTTTTATGCCACAAACACAACTCTGCCTGGCATTTATTTGTGAACCGCTTTCTGTGCATTTGTAAATCCCCTCACGCATTTGTAAATCCACTCTTCGCTACTGCGCGAACTTCAGGCGTGTGCATGTGATTGACGTGTGCATGCACGACTTGTGATCGCAAGTCACACCCCCCTGCGCTGATTGGACACAATGAACCGGGAGCGGTGGATTTTTGCAAAACAAACACGCTCCAGGTGGAGTTAGAAGCTCGGGTTTTTTCTAAAACCACTTTATTTATTTTGTTTTGTCGGAATATAGTGTCGAATTCGCTGAATATGATAAAAAAAAAAAAGTTGCCGACGGCAGCTTTAAACAATTAAGTCACATCATCGATCATCGGGGTTTAAGGTTATAGCGTGCAATGGCTATATTAACAGAAATGTTAGATTAATAAACATGCTGAAACAATAAAAACATTCAACATTTAAAACATTAAAAAATAAAAAGTGTATTCCCATTATTCCTGTGGCAAAGCAGCGCACGCTCTTCATCTCACGACTGATCACAGCTGTGATATATTGTACAGGCGATCGCCTCATTCAGATAATGTTGCACAATTAAAATGAAAAATGACACACACAGTATCATGTAAGTCTAAATAAACTGTTTTAAATATTGACGTTTTTTTTTTTTTGTAAGGTTCAAATAAGTTTAATTTCTTAAACTGCGTTTTTACATACGTCATCTGGTATAATTGAAACCATTGGCGTACAGGCGCATTTGATAGACATTCGTAGCACCCAATAAAACGGCTCTGGGCATTCGTAAACCACGCCTCAAATACGAGAAAATGCACATGTGGTTTCCAGACCACGTATCATTCTCAATAGACCTTATTCAGACCAGCGCCATGACAGGTATGAAAGTGAGGCTGTGAGGGATAGACTTACTGTGTTTTCAATGGGATCCGATGTAAAAAGCTGTATAAAGCTCCTAGATCACTTATAATTTTAAACTGATCATATTGTCTGGATTATTTGGTCTACTGGAATATCTCAGAAACATATTTTTGCATGGTTTCGTCAGCAGAACAATCCACAAACACATTTAATAGCAGTACAACCCACTGAAGAGATGGATGTCTATCCCTCACAGCCTCGCTTTCATTCCTGTTAAAAATCAAAGATGGCGCTGCTGTGAATAAGGTCCATGATACGTGGTCTGGCGTTAGCCAGGCTACCATGTTTGGTGAGTGAGGAATCCTGTCCTGGATGGAGGGTGGAATCTAGGTCAAGGCAGACTATAATTTCTTACAGTATATTATATTAAATACATATATGAGCAAAAGACCCAATTCTCCTCGAAAATGTACAGTATGTGTAGAGCTCAAGAGTGTCAATCAACAGCTAAAGCAAAGAAGAAGCAGTCACTTGGTTTATTACTGTAATTAAAAATTTATTACAACTTAATGTGAAAATGTACATACACATCAAACAGATCACATATATAGACATCAGTTAAAATTTACATATAAAAAAAATGCATGCAATTGACGCACACATACACACAAAATCATCAAGTCTGGCACTTACCACAGCAAGGCCACAAGTGCAACTTCCTGGAAATCCCCCTTCTGATCAACTGTATGCCTTGAATTAATTGTGTGACATCAGATAAAATGTTCTGCCAAATGCATAAATGTAAATGATAATATTTTGAATGGTTAAACTTAGTAAGGAATGGGATTGTCATTTTTTGGGGTTAACAAGCTATCTTCTTCAGCAAGGCTTTTTTTATTGCCATCTTGTCTGGACAGAGTAGAGACTCGTACATTCTTGATCAATCTTAATTGAGTGCAAAATTTGCCTTGATTTTCAAAGAGCATAAAGCTTTAAAATTACAAGAACTTTTGGGGAAAATTAGAAGGGATACAATGAAGAGTGCACCAAAAAAAAAAAACATACCACATGTTTTTTCCTCTTAATTACATTTTGCCACTTTTTCTAAATACCAAAGAGTGACATCACAAGTACATCACGAAATGTTTGCAGGAGGCGTTCAGAGTAATGCTTTAGGTTTCATTTATACAACCTACATGATTTATTATCAGCCAGAGAAAAGTACAATTACAGAGAAGCTTTTGGCAGATATTAAATGGAGCCTGTTACTGTTATTATTAGACACATGAATGTGGTGTTATGGCAGCAGCAAACTCTTCACATATGTAACAGATTACGCCTCAGCATAGAAATGTGCATATAGCAAACGCATAAGAGCGAGATACTCAGCTTGGCAAAGTCACAGCTCTGGAGAAGTTCAGCACCGTGAAACCAACAGCAGGACTGGATCCAGAATAATAGAATAAAGTTATGGCTCATAAGCACACACACACACACACACAAACACACACACTAGAGAGGCCTTGTCAGATCATTTGACAGACAGGAGTGTGTAAGATGTGTTCTGTTGTCGATGTTGAATGAAGAAGCGTCATATTTGCAATCTGGTATTTGTTCTGGTAATTTTCTGAATTTACACAAATTATTGCATTTTGACGTCACTGCTGGGAAAAACCTGATTTTTGAAACTCCTGAGAATGTGGTATATCTGCATTGCCAGGTTATTGGTTTGCATGCAACCATTGGTTTTTTCAAAAAGCAAATTGTTAGGAGTAATGTGTGCATGTAAAAGTTCCCACTGTCAATACACCGGTTACATCCCATCTAAACTACGATCATCACGACAAAACTAGATCGCTCGGCCCATAATCAAAACACCTACACTGACGTCACTGGCTGCATTACACACCGCTTTGATGGCTTTAATGGGAGCGATGTAGTTTTATCACACTGCATCTGTTTACAGTAAGAACCTGATCCTGCTGGATTGGTGTGTGAAATTGCTAATGGACCATATAATGATTTCATTAAATGACTTGGTGTGAACAGACCATCTTTCTGTGAAATTCTTACACCTGTTCAGGCGGAAGAATCGGTGGCCGTGGGCCGTATCCCTCAGCAAAGTCCTCAGGACTCATTTCATACAGGCATTTGGGACTGTTATAGTCCGACGACTGGCCGAAGTCTGTAAAGTCATCATCATACACTTCAGGAAGCTGAGGATCATCCTCTTCTGTGTTAGCAAGGTCAGTGGTTGTTTGGCAGTCTCTCTCATCTACACAAATGGGGGAAGTACCATAGTTGGCTTCATTCAGCAGAGGTTTGTGTCCATCAGATGCCGATGGAGAAACAGCAGGGCAATCGGGTTGGGAAAGGAGGACTGGAGGAGTTTGGCCGCAAATAAAGCTCCGCTGCGAATGGAAAAGAGCAAATGGTTAATCTCGGCCCTCCTGATAGTAGTACCACTGAAAACACGGAGTCACAGATACAAAACACTGCTGCATAAAAGCCCTAAAGGAACACTTCATGTGGACATTTTAAACTCATCATTTACTGAACTTCATATCGTTACACACACATGCACTGTAAAAAAAATTTAATTGTTACAGTAAAAAAACTACAGTAATCTGTTAAATGGTTAACAGTAACTTATCCTACTATATGAGGAAATACCTTACATTTCATGTAATGTTACAATAAAATACTGTTAAATGTAGTTTTTTGGTAAGTAAAAATAAATAAACTGATATTCCCAGAGTTCTTCACATTGGATGGTTTTTCATTTTGATAATTGTTTATTTCTCAGTTTTTTGGTATCAGTTATGCATATTAGGGTTTTAAATGACATCTTATGCTGTTAAATTAATGTTTATTGTATTATTTTAGTGTCGTGTGTTACCATGATGGTGTTTGGGTGCCTCTGTAGACAGTGGGTTAGTTAACAGAAAATAACCTGACACAGAGTTATATAAATAACCAGGCTTAGGTCGCTGTAATGATATACTTATATACTTATAAATTTTTATTACACACTATAAGCGCATATCGAATATTGCTTAATTTAATGAGTTATCGCATATCGCAATTTTCTTCAATATCGTGCAGCCCTAGTGTATTTGGCTTACTATAATGATATTCTTCAACAACAACAAAAGTGTCCCAGAGGACAAAAAGACCAACACGAGGGTTAAATACTCAATTTTAGGTGAAATATGCATATACCATAATGTCAGATGTGAAAAACAGAAATAGAAAGTAAAAGACACCAACCAGAAATGTAGGAAGTTTGGGTTTTTTTAACCACTTCTTGGAGAGGAGCCACACAGCGCCTGCGATGATGAGGAGCAACACGAACCCGACTCCCACCAGAGGCAAGATTAACCATGTGTGGTCTACAGAAAAGAACATTTCAATGAAGACATCTACTCTAGTTCTCACAAAACACTGACATTCTTATCAACTAAAGGTGAAGTTCCACTATCAGCATCAGACAAAACTGGAAAAAAGTTCTTAAATAAGTTAAAACGCTCCTCCAACCTGCCATTGCTCGGACAGATAACGGCTTAAATACTCCTTTATCAGTGTTGAATGAATTTCAAATATATTTTCCGCAACATTTATCTTGTTTAAGCCAACACCTTGGATTTATTCCAGAGCTTGTTGCAATGCATTATGGGATTCTCCACCAATAATACACAAGGTGCTAAAATCCAAACCAATGTATTTTAGGAGGCAGCATACTTGATACTAAATTTAGTAATAATAAATAATATTTTACAAATATTACAATATTTTACCAATATTAAACAGATCACAATTCTGTTTGGTGCAGTTAGTGGCACAGAAATGAAATTCTTCACCTTTAAAATATGTTACAACGAAAAAAACACCCCATATTTCCTAGTGCAATATTAGTGGTGACCGAAACCATAGCGGAGGTTATCCAGTGCATTCAATCCCAGAATGCACCTCATGCATTAACAAACCGTTTGTGATTGAAGTGTTTCACAGTCGTCTCTGGTGCATGAATTTGACATCAGTGTCCATATTTCAGGGATGCACGATATATCGGCCACCATATCGGTATATGTTCAT